>JAQZBX010012045.1:29093-42062 GCA_029593785.1 Cabassous unicinctus
CTGAAAACTCATAATGCCCAGGTTGAACCCTGGACCAACTAAATTAGAATCTCTCCTCAGTGTTTTTTATTTTTATTTATTTATTTATTTAAAAAGATTTATTTATTTATTCCCCTGCCTCCCTCCACTGCTTGCTCTCTGTGTCCATTCGCTGTGTGTTCTTCTGTGTCTGCTTGTCTTCTCTTTAGGCGGCACTGGGACCTTCCAGAGTGGGAGAGAGGCGCTCAATCTCTTGTGCCACCTCAGCTTCCTGGTCTGCTGCATCTCTTATTGTCTCTCCTCTGTGTCTCTTTTTGTTGCGTCATTTTGCTGTACCAGCTCTCTGCGTGGGCCAGCACTCCGCATGGGCCAGCTCACTGCAGGGGTCAGCTTGCCTTCACCAGGAAGCCCCAGGAATCGAACCCTGGGCCTCCTATATGGTAGACGGGAGCCCAATTGCTTGAGCCACATCTGCTTCCCACCTCAGTGTTTTTTCAAGTTTCTCAGGTAACTCCAATGAGCAGCCAAGGTTGAGAACCACTGGTTTAGAGCAAAGGTTCTTAATCCCTCAGCCAGCCTGTCTCAAAACTGAGATTCTCTTTAAAATATATAGAGAGGGGGCGGATGTGGCACAAATGGTTGGGCGACATCTCCCATATGGAGGGGCCTGGGTTCGATCCCCGGGACCTCCCGGTAAAATTAAAAAATAAAATAAAATAAAATAAAATATATAGAGATTCCCAGCCCCTTTCCTGTAAATGCTGATCCACACGTCTGGGGTGGGCCCTAGCAATCTGTATTTTTCACAATCACCCCAGACACATGTTATGATCAGACGTGTCCAGTCTACCTCCCCTTGTTCCTAGGGCTGCAAGAAACCAGACCAGTGGGCCCTGACTGCTGACCCCTAAGATGTAGGGCCAGAGCTGGGTGAGAAACTTGAAGCAGGTGCCGGGGTGGCCTGGACCCTGGAGGAGCCTGGGGGTGGGGCGGGGCAGAGGTTCAGCTCCTAGGACCCTTTGCATCCATATAAGCTGTTCCTGGAAGGCAGCACCAGCCCCAGAACAACTCAATCTGAACCAGACTCTCATGGAAAACAGTATTTTCCCCTCCTTCTTGTGCGTCTGGAACTCTCTGCTCTGGGAAGAAGTGATGGCTTGGAGGGCAAAAGGTGGGGAGAAAAGTACAAATTGCAGCAGGTTGCCCTAATGTGTTTATTTCATGCAGAAAAAGATAGAGCCTCCTGAAAAAGAACACACATTGAATGCAACTCGCCCCCTCCGCCACCGCCGTGTCAAATACAACTGAGGCTCCCACACAAGGCGGCTGGGCAATTACAGGCTGCCTGTCTTCCCCTCTTTTCAAAGACAATTGCTGCCAGACAGCCGCTCCTAGGGGACGCAAGGAGGCATAAGAGAATGAGGAAACACCAGGAAGACAAAAATAGCCTCTTTAGCGCAGATCTTATTTTAAACAGCTTTCCTTTCCTTCTTGGTGCTTCCCTAGGCCAAGCCAGCGGGGTGAACAGAAGCATTGTCTTCTGTCTGGAGGCAGACAGAGGGGACATTTAAAGGCTGGCCCAGTGGCGGGAAGACAGCTCAGTCAAAGACCAAAGGCGGGCTCCCCCACCAGCGAGTGGGGCACCAGGAGGACAGCGCCATCGGCACAGGGGGGCTCAGAGGCGCCACGGGGTGGGCTTCCCTAAGCGGTGGTGAGCGCGGCTGGCTGCAAACGGAGCTCCACGGATAAGAGCAGTCTCGCTGTCCTCTGGGAGTTTCCGGGAGGAGCTTGCCCACCCAGGGGAACCTACAGACCCCGAGGCGGTGCAGGATGCTGCGGTGAGTCTTAAGCACGAGAACACGGGGACCCAGGGCACACTGGTCCGAGCATCACAACACAACCAGCTGTCACGTGGCGGGGTGGCCAGGTCAAGCTTGACCGGTTATAAGAACATAACTCTTCCTGTGCAGTGTTAATGAGCAGAGCAATTCCTGGAAAGAACCTCCGTGGCTTAAGGGAAGATGTGTTTTCCAAGCTGGAGTGGGAATGAGGAGAGTAGGCTGGGAGCTGGGTGGGAGGTGTGCTGGAGACCCCTTCCCCTTTACGCTGGACTCTGCGGTGGTCTAAGGGGATGTGAACCTCTTCCTTGTCTTCCTGGCTCTTGGGGGCAGCCTCCAGTATGCGTCCCTGGGCCTGACGGACCCAGGGCCTGTGGGACACCTGGCAGGGCAGAGGGAGGCAGGGCAGGTCGTCCTTCTCTTTCTTACCCTCTTGCGCACCTGCTGGAATTCTGGGGCCCTAAGGGTCCTCAAAAGAGGCAGCTCTCCCTAGGGACATCCCACCCCCATGCTTTTCCCCTTGGACAGTGCTGAGAATGTTGGGGTCAATCTGGGGTGACCCCCACCAGGAGGATAAGGACAGGGAGAGGGTGGGAGGAGGTCCCCCAGAACTGGAAGGTGACCTGGGGTCAGGGTTTTCCTGCTCTTCCCGCTACCACGTGGTGTCCTTGAGGAAGACTACGGTCTTTTTGTTCACCTCCTACCCCCGGTTCCTGGTACACAGGAGAGGCCCGATACTCGCTTTGCTCCATGCACGTCAACATGGGCACCAGCTCTGTACCAGGGCTCTCCTTCCAGCTCCCCACTCCACGCCCATCCCCTTCCTTCTCTAACTTGAAAAACAAAGCACAGTAAAGCCACCAGTGGAAAGGGGAAAAACGGTGGCTGAAAGCTGGGAGAAGAATGCACTTCTGCAGTTTAAGAGAATGTGATCAACGCTGACCACGTTGCAGGAAGAAGGACCACTGTGTGACCTTGAGCATGATTCCCCATGTACAGCCCTCTGGCAGGCAGAGGGAAAAAAGAAACTATGTATTTCAAGTCCCAGCCACCTCAGGGTGCTCAGCAGCTATTAATCTCCTTCCTCTTGTTCCTGTTAGAAAGATGGCCTCTCAACAGGCCCATCTTCCCAACACTCCAGCCCAAAGCTGTATTTTCCATCCATCCAGCTCTAAACCTTTAGGGGTCTCCCCCCCCCCTTTCGAGGAGACAGACTGCACCAGGACCCCAGAAAGAGTGGGTGGGTAGGGAGCAAGAGGCCAGGTGTTCAGAGCTGGTGGGGTCCTGGGTTTGGGGACTGTGCAGGGCGGCAAGGACTAATGGGTCGCGGGACCCTGCACAGTCCCACCCGGCAGAGGAAGACGCGTCCCCTCCCCACCCCCCATGAGGACTTTCTTGCACGGCTGGTGATTATCAGCCTCAGGGGCTCTTCCCTTCGCTCTCCCCTCTCCTCTTCAGCCCCGGACGTCCTCCCCGCGCTCACCCTTACCCTCGGTCGCTCCTCCTGCTGCTCGGACAATGGGGAAACGCCACGGTCCGGACTCTGGCGCTGCTCAAACGGCTCGGAGACGCGGAGTTTACCCGTTGCCTAGCAACCCGGGCCGGGCTCCGGTGGCGGTGCGCGGCGGAAGGCGTCAGAGCACGTGACGGCTGCCCGCCTCGTGGGAAGTGCAGCCGGGCCCTCCCGCCTCCTGGAGGTTCTCGGAGTGAAGAGGAACGTTAACCAACAAA
Organism: Cabassous unicinctus; assembly: GCA_029593785.1. NCBI lineage: Eukaryota > Metazoa > Chordata > Mammalia > Cingulata > Chlamyphoridae > Cabassous > Cabassous unicinctus. The sequence continues at coordinate 32,642 of JAQZBX010012045.1, forward strand.
CTGGTAGAATACCCGCAATGATATTTGTGGGGGGCCTTTGCCAAAGCGCTTTTCCCAGTCAGTAAGCATTGGGCAAGATCCTGGGACCATGCAAAGAAGTGTAACCAGTCCCGAGTGGTAGTCCTGAGCCTTGGTAGGGGATGCCAGGTCCTGCTGTTTATTTGTTTGTGACTTTTGCAGGTGGCTTTGCCACTCTTTCCCTCAGTTTCCTCCTCCCTGAAATCACCCCACCCTCCCCTCTGCTGCCGCTTGTATACTAACCCTACCCCTGTCTCCTCCCCTAGGCTAGACAGTCCTTGAAAGTAAGGGCCGGCGCCCCCCGAACTTGGCATTTCCACAGCTTCCTCCAGTGGCTGGCACACTGTAAACATATTTTTAATGTTCATTGAATACATGAATGAAGAAATGAATGAATAATATGAAAGGAGTCATGTTTCTCTTGGGGCTAAGGCAACTAGTGAGATCACGGAAACTAAAAGAAGGGGCTTTGGGATCACAAGACGGGTTCAAGTCCCAGCTTGGCCACTTATTAATTGCCTGATCTTGGGCAATTTTGCTTTCCTTTTCTAAGACTTAACTTCTCTTATCTCCAAGGGGGGCAGTGGCAGTTCTTGTAGGATAATTGGGAGGATTGGCTGAGGCGACACAGCGAAGTCTAGCCCTGTGCTGAAGCCAAGAATCAGCTCCTGAACGTGCGCCAGCTCTGGAAGCACTGGCCCAGATGATCACGCTCACCCAAGTTCAAGGAAGAGCGCTGGGGATTTGGACTGGGATGGACAAGGAATGCGTCATCCAAGAAGTGGGATTTGGGGTTGGAACTGGGCCTTGAAAAATGGTTATGAGTTGCAGGGGAAAGGAGTGGGGAGAGCATTCCAGATGGGGGTGGGGGGGGCAGGGCATGAGCGAGGGAGCCGTGGTTGTCGTGGGAGAAAGGCATTTTGGGGGCCTGTTAGGGGGATCCATCTGGCTGGAGTTGACAGTCCCTGCAGTGGAATAATGAGAGAGGAATTTGCAAAGGTCAGCTGGGGCCAGTTTGTGGGGGGTCGAGAGGAGACTGAGATGCCTGGACAGCTTCCCATGGGAAGCCGTGCACGGGCTTTTAGAGCTGTGGATGGACAGGAAGAAAGTGATCATCCTCCTCCCCCACCCCACTTCACAGGCAGGACAAAATCACCAACCAAATGGCACCTTTGCCGGACACTGACTAAAGCCAAGCCCCTTGGTGACTGCTGCCACGAGCCCCCTCCCAGGGGACCCTGCTCCCACCAGCTTCTCTGAGCAAAGGACTCCCTTGGGGTGGGCTGCTGAGGGGGGGTGGTGGGGGCTCGGTGGAGATGCTTCTGGCAAGCCCCGCTGAAACGCCTTTGTGTGGTCAGAGGCGAATCTGATGGAGACAGAGCGGCCAGAAGTAAGGAACAGACCCACTCCACAAGGGGTTGTTGGCTGGCTGGGGTGTGATCCCACATGCCCTCCCCACCCTACCCCCAGCTCTGGGAAGCCCAGGCCTCTCTGCAGACACATTATTCCTTGGCCTGAGAAGGAGGGCAGAGGGCAGGTGGGAGGGGGGCCATAGGAAGAGTGGAAAGCGGCAGCCCCCTTTCTCATACCATTTGGATGATTTATTCGAGGCCCCTCCTCCTCCCCCCACTCAGAGGGCCTGCATTCTGCCAAATGCTGACGGCACTTCATTTGCTGGCAAAACAGCCATCACCCTTGGCGAGCTCAGACTCCCTGGGAAGCCAGCATGAGGCTATAAAATTAGAATTATTCACAGAGACCTCGTTTTTTAAAAATGTGGGAGCTTTCAGATCTTTGCCCAAGCACAGCAAAACCAGCAACTGGAATTCCTCGCTGGGAGTAGCCCCCAGGCCTGGACACTCCCGGGTCAGTCTGTGATACTTGGCACCGCTTGCCACTTTTTAAAAAATAAGCTTTTTGTTTGAGAACAACTTTAGACTTACAGAAAAATTGCAAAGATTAAGTAGAGAGAATTCCCATATACCACAAGTCCAGTTTCCCTTATTAACATTTTATATGGGGAGCAGATGTGGCTCAGTGTTTGATTTCTGGCTTCCCATGTATGAGGTCCTGGGTTCAATCCCCAGTACCTCCTAAAAAAAAAACAAAGCATTCCCAGAACATCTTATATGAATTTGGTGAAATCATTCCAATTAGTGAATGAATATTGATACATTGTATTATTAAATAAAGTCCATATTTTTGTTCTGGATTGCCTTAGCTTTTCCCTAGTGTCCTGTTTCTGTCCCAGGATCCCACGTTACATTAGGCTCCTCTTGGATCGACAGTTACTCACTTTCCCTGTTTTTGATGACCTTGATGACTTTAAGGAAGACTGATCAGGTCTTTTGTAGAATGTCCCTCCTTGGGGGTTTGTCTGATGTTTTTCTCATGGTGAGACTGGAGTTATGGGTTCTGGGGAGAAAGACCACAGAGAAAAAGTGCCATTTTCATCACATCATTTCAAGGGGACATACTTTCAAAATGCATTACATTGACCTTGACCATCTGGCTGAGGTCGTGTTTGTCAGGTATCTCCACTGGACAGTTACTTCCCCCTTGTGCGCCCTCCCCCATCCCTTCCACACTGTCCTCTTTGGCTGGAAGGTACCATGGGCAGCCCACACTTAAAGGGTAGGGAGTTATGTTTTACCTCCTTAAGGCAGAGTATCTACAGAAATTATTTGGAATTCTTCTGCACGGAGATTCATAAGTCACTTTTTTGCAACTTTCATTGGCTGTTGAATAGGGAGGATTTGGTAGAAGGAAAACATTTGGTCCTCCCACCAATGTTTAAAACGAGCTGTATGGTGGAACGAGACAAAGTTTTAAAATTTTAATTTGCTTCCAAGCCACTGGCACGCCTCTCTTTAACGTCACCCCTGGCTACACACTCACAAGGTAGGTATATTAGTCAACCAAAGGGGTGCTGATGCAAGATATCAGAAATCAGTTTTTATAAAGGGTACTTATTTGGGGTAGAAGCTTACAATCACGAGGCCCTAAAGAGTGCAACTCGAGGTACCATAAGAAGTACTTTCTCACCCAGAGTCTGTTGCAACGTGTGGACACAAGATGGTGGGCGATGTTTGTGAGGGTTCAGTCTTCCTCTCCCCCCAAGGCTCTGTGGTCCCAGCTTCTTCCAATCTCAGCCGCAGGCTGGGACAAGTCTTGTCTCTCTCCCGGGGCTCATTTCTCTCCGGGCTCAGCTGCTCTGCTCTTTCCAGAAGGCCAGCTGTAGACTCTCAGGCTGATGGCTCATCTCTCTTCCCAGGGCCTCTGCCATGTCTAATGGAGCCTTTGCTCTTTCCTCACATATCTGCTTCTCTGTGTATTTACTTCCCGAGGCTCCAGCATCAAAACTCCAACTTTCTTCTCTGCTGCATAGTTTTCTCTGTGAGTCCCCACCCACCAAGGGGGCCAGGACTCAACGTCCTACTTACGTGGCCCAATCAAAGCCCTAATCATAATTTAATCAGTAAAAGTGAAACCTCTGAAATTAATAAAATCTAATATGCCCAGAGGAACAGACCAGTTTACAAACATAATCCAATATCTGTTTTTGGACTTCATAAACAATATCACACTGCTACAGCAGGGTAAGTGGGGGAAAGAGGGAAATCAGGCTTTGTGGGAATAAGGTGCATGTGACATATTCCACAGGGTGCTGCTGTGGCCCCCTCTCCCAGCAGGTCCGTTTGCATTCCCAACTTCCTTTAAGGATTGAGAGTACTGGCAAGTGGAGAGCTTGCCTTGTTCAGCTTTGCAGCCACGGTGCCTGCTGCAGTGCCTACCAGTAAGAACTGTTCAGAATTCATCGTGTCGTCACTGGTGAGACCACCTGTCTTAGTCTCCTGGGACTGCTGTAAAGAATGGCCACAATCTGGGGGCCTTAAAACAACAGAAATCGATTCTCTCCCGGTTCTGGAGGCCACAAGTGCAAAAACAAGGTGTTGGCGGGGCCCCCCTCCCTCTGAAGTCTGTAGGGAAGACTGTTCCTCACCTCTCTAACTTCTGGTGTCTGCCAGCCATCCTTGGCGTTCCTTGGCTCCATCTTCACGTGGTGTTTTACTCTCTTTCCCTGTCTGTGTCCAACTTTCCCTCTTCTATATTGGATTTAGGCCCCCCCCCCCCCCAACTCAGTATGGCCTCATCTGAACTAATTACATCTGCAAAGACCCTTTTTCCAAAAAAGGTCACATGCACAGGTCCTGGGGATTAGGGCATGTTCATGCCTTTTGACCCCCAGCATCACCGAATCCGCCTTGTGCTTCCGGTTAAGTAACCCCAATTGCTCTTTAACATAAACCAGCCCGTTCCCTACCATCTCAGAGAAAGACTCATCTTCCTTTTCTCCAGAACCATCGTTCTGGCATCAGTCATGCCAAACTCCGATCTAGGTTCCTCTGCCTCTCCTTTTGTAATGTTCTGAGGCCCCCATATTATTCGAGTAACCCATAGGCAGCTATAGCTGCCTGAGGGACAAACCCCACTCAAGCTGGGACCCATACAGACTTGGCTTTTCTTGGGGAATTGGGGACCCCAGAATAAGAGTGTCTTTCACAGTCCATGTCCTGGGAAAATAAAAGGGGAGAGTGAAAGAACAGCAGGAGACTCATGTGAGTACATTTCTGGGATCAGCTAGGAAAGGTGGGGACCTGGGAAAGGGGGAGGTTTGAAGCCTTTTGGAAGGCCCTGAACCCTGGTGAGCCCCAGATGCCTAGAACCTCCTGCTTCACTGAGAAGACAGACGTCTGTAGCTCTGCCTGAGCTGTCACCAGTAGATGCCACGTCCTCTGGGAATGGTGAGCACGGGAGGGCTGGCGAGGAGAGGGGCAGCTGGCGGTGAATCACAGAGGAGGTTCATGACATTGCCTTCCTCACGCTAGCTGGGACCTGGGAGCCTGTGGGGCTAGGTGTTTTGCTAGCAGGAGAGAGAGTCAGAATGTGGGGCTCTGGGGCACCCCAGGGCATGCAGAGTTTGAGGGGGTCCAGGAAGAGGATGTGCTTGGCTGTCAATCACAAACTTCGACAATTGCTCTCTGGCCAGCCCTTCTTTCCCTTGTCCAGAGGAGGAAAAGCAGCTTCTCCCTTGAAAGATGGGTGAAGGCCAAGACCTCCTGGCTGCCTGCCCCCCTAGCTGCTCCCCCCACCATCTACCTGGGGCACCTGCGCAGGTGTGGCTTTCTCCCCCTCACTTCCCCAGCACCAGGCTCTCTGGCTGTCCTCCTGCCTGTTTGTTCTTTCTTGGCATCTTCTTCCACCTGCTCCTTGAATGCTCCTGCTCCAGATGTGGCTCTCCCCACCCTTTTGGCACATACCTGCCGCTCTCCACAGGTTAGTGACCCCATTTACTGGTGACTCCCATCTCCAGGTCTCTGGCCAGGGCCTCTTCACCAGTGCTAGCCCAGACTTTGAGTTGCTTGCTGGACGTTTCATTCAGATGCTGTGCATACCCCTCGAACCTCACCTAGCAGGAACGGGGTCCTCGTCCCCCCACATTTGCTCCTCCCCGGGAATTTCATGGGTGACCGGCAGCCCCGAATGTCTACCTTATCACCTAGGACTTAACCAATGGTGTTGACCGATTCCTATGAACCAAGCTGACAGACACGTGTGCAGCGCCATGTCCATCCCACCCCACCCTCCCACCCGCCTTGCGTTCATCCTTCCGATGAACATTTGTCGAGAGCTGCTTTTAGTGTGTCATGAAGGCTTCTGTGTTGTGCACGCAAAAGACACTTATTGCAGTTGGCAAATGAAAAAACCCTTGGCAAGCAGGAAGACTGTTTTCCCTCGATGGCGTCTGGCGTCTCACACATACCCCCCACCTCCTCTAAACTCACTAGCCAGTGGTTGAAAGTGGAGCAAATTTTAAAAGGACAATGGAATGATGTCCAGGATATAGTGTTAAGTAGAAGAAACAATCGTGGTACAATATTATAGTGTAAGTATATTTCTGTAAATACTTTAGAACAAAATCTGGAGAATATACATCAAACAACTAATGGTGTATTTTTCGGGATTTTTGTATTATGGGGGATTTCCACATTCTTCTACATTTTTGGTCAAGTTTGAAATGTTTATATCACACACATTATTTTGTAATCGGGAGAGAATAATGATAATTAAACAAACAACAAACAGGAAGCAGAATTCTGAAGGAATCTTTACCGAAAGTCCTTATAAGACTCTGAACTTGTACCTAAACAATTGATGTTGATTCTGTTCCTTTCCTTCCTTGCTAGTCCGTAAACTGCACTAGGTCAAGGGCCGCGACAGCCTTAGACTTTTCTGGAGTCGCAGAATTTAGCACAAGGTGATGAGCAAGGCCAGAGTCCGTCGACTTTTTCTGTAAAGGGCCTGATAGTAAATATTTGGCAAAAGCGACTATATTATTACATAGTTATTTAAATAACAGAGAACAAATTTCCACTTTTTTATTGGCAAAATTCGAAATACAATAATAACTGGGTACAATTTTTTTGTAATATATGTCTTCATGAGAGTGGAATTCTTTTTGGGAGAATAACATTTCACTTTAATTGGGGTTCAAAGTTAGTGTTCTCTATCGTGCAAACGTTTGCCTTTTTCCAACCGATTAAAAAAGTGAAAACCATTCTTTACTTGAGGGCTGTACAAAAACAGGTGGTGGGAGGGAAGTGGATGTGGCTCAAGCAGCCAGGCACCCACCTATCACATGGGAGACCCTGGGTTCAGTTTCTGGTACCTCCTTGGGAGGACAAGCTGACGCAAAGAGATGACGCCACGAGATGACACAACAAGGAGGCACAATGGGAGACACAGTGGGGAGCAGAGGTGGCTCAAGCGATTGGCCTCCCTCCCACATGGGAGGTCCTGGGTTCAGTTCCCGGTGCCTCCTAGCAAGGACAAACAATAAGGTGGGGGTCGGGGGGAGAAAGAAAGAAATAAATCTTAAAAAAAAATACCTGAAAACATAAAAACAGGTGGCGGGTTAGACTTGGCTCACAGGCAGAAATTAGCTGACCTCTGTGCCAAGCATTTGATACATTTTTCATGAAATGAAGGAAAGGAGGAAGAAGGGAAGGTCATGTCCCCTCACCTGGGCCTCTGTCACTGGGACACACCAGGCCTCTTGCAGGTTAGAGCAGCGATTTGGGCAGCGATACCACCCCTGCAGCTGCTAAATAGAATATCAGGCTGCACAGCTTTGGTGGAGGGTGAAGAGCACAGCAGAGCATGGCTCAGGAAGTCTGGAGATGGGTTAGCTTTGGGGAAGGGACTGCTTCCATGGCCAGGCCACAGGGACATGAACAATGGCCTCGGATACACGCCCGTCCCTGGCAAAGGCTTGGCCTCCAAGGACACGGTGGAGTTCATGACTCTCTCCAGGGGCAGGTTGGTTGGCAGCCCCTCTTCCTACAGCTGGCTGTTCCTAGGCTTGGAGGTTGCCATTCAGAAGAGGCTCGGGGATGGGGGGACGGCAGGACAGGGGCCCAGCGTTTGCCGGGAGGCCCACCTACTTCCATCCCAGGTAGGAGAGGAAGGGGATTCACGGCAGCACTTGTGCCATTCCCCTTGAGCCTCATGTGCTCCCAGGAGGCCCTCCTTCCTGGTTTATGCAGAAGCTGCCCATATCTCAGGTCTTGCTCCAGATTCCAGAGATAGAGCCCCCAAAGCAAATCTCACTCATGGGTGGAGCGGCAGTTTTCTTCAAAATATTACAAGAGTTCTAGAAAAGAGGTAGCCCACTGCTCCAAGCCTTTCCCCCACTGCCCTTGGTATCGTGAGACTGGAGAAGAGGAGGCTCTTTTGCTCAGCAGGGTGGAGAAAATATATTTCCACTCAAGGGAAGCCCCAGTTCCTGGCTCAGCGGGCTTGTTCGGAGGCCCGGAGCTCTCTGCCTCTCACCTCAAGGGCTCCCAAAGGCTGCAGGGGATTCTCGCTTCAGGAAGCTCCTTGAAAGGCAGTGAAGTCAGGGAGCACGGCTGGGGCCCAGAAAAACAGACCGTAGCCCATGGCCATGGGCGGGGAGCCGGACCAGGCTGGCTAGGGGTTCACCAGTCAAGTGAGATGCAGCAGAGAAAGCGTGATGACGCTTTGTGTCACAGGAGCCCCTGCCCCGAGGGTACCCAATGGAGGTGACAGTTTAGGAAGGCAGAGCAGAAAGGACCCCCTGCGAACTGCAGGAGGCAGCAGCCCCACAGGCCTCACTTGGGAGAGGTGGTCCCTGAGCAACCCCTGCCCCAACCCTAAGGCAAGAAAGAGGCGCCCTGTGCGGGGGCCAGAGCTTCTAGCCAGACCCATGCCTGGCTCTGCCGCTTGTTCCAAACAAGCCCTTAACCTCTAAGAACCTCCAGTGACTCATCTGTAAAATGAATGAACTCATAGGGCTGCTTGGAGGCTTAATTAAAAACGAATAAAAAACCAGGCACCAAAGCTCACAAGTATGATGCCATTTACATGAAATATCCAGAACAGGAAAATCCTTGGAGACAAAAGGCAGCGGCGGGGGAGTGGGGGGTGGGAAGCACGTTCTGGGACTAGAGCACACCATTGTGAACGTGCTAAATGCTGCTGAGTTGTTCATGTTAAAAAAACTCAAAGGGAAACAACAAAATGAATATGGTACTTGGGACATTCTCCGCACGCTGCATTTACTGATGCTTGCACTGTGCTAGTTATTATTAGCAACATCGAGAGCAAGCGCCTTGGGGACAATGTGGGGAAAACAGCCGGAGGCCACGCGAGGTGCTGCTTGGTGTTCACGCGATAGCTACACCTTTCAATCCTTCTACCCGAATCCCAGCGGGAAGAAAGCGTTAGACAGCCTTTATTCCCCATGGCTGAGGAAGCTGGAGACTGCGCATTTTAGTACAAGAGGTTTATTCCCCCCCAGGTGAGGGCACAGAGAACCAGGCAGAGGTCTGCCCACCGGACTCCTTCAGGACCCCCCGGGGCATTTTAGTGTAGTTTACATGCATTAAAACACATCCTCTAGTGGCAGCAACAAAAACGTTAAGGAGCCAACACCTTGCCATGGCAGTTCCCTGCATGTGACGTGGGCATACAAGGGGTGGGTCCAGGGGACACAGGGCGCACAGGTTAAGGTGGGCGAGAGACGTGTCCCGGCTGCCCCAGGGCCCGGCTCCCTCACGGAGGCTTGGCTGGGGGCTGGGAAACACTCAGCTGGCAGTTTTTCTACGACCAGGTGGCTCTTTCAAAATGGACCGGAGCCCTCACATCCCACGTCGTGCACTCAGCTGGCAGGAACCTGGAGCACCAAAGACCCTGAGCCTGGATCCTCAGTGGGTCGTTATTTCCTCCTGGCCAACAAGATCATGCTTACCTGGCAGGTGCAGGTGAGCTGCTGGGGAAGGCAGGGAAGAGGGGCAACCTCACCTCAAGGCACAATCTTCCC
>JAQZBX010012046.1:0-30005 GCA_029593785.1 Cabassous unicinctus
ATTAAAAAAAAAAAAAAAAAACTTAAATCAATAACAATGCTAAGTACAAAATCTTATCACAATCAGTTTAAAGAAATACAGTTTGTCTTGGGGGAAATTCCCATCTGGCTCTACAACTCTGAAACTTACAAAACCATTTATCTGCTTCCAATATACAAAGGGACAGAAAAAGGATAAACATTTTCATTACCATAAGGAGAATTTGGGAGGAAAACATGAGACACAGATCCCCTACAGTTCCATAAGCCTGCAGGGCATACTTCATTAAATTTCAAAGTCTGAGAGTCATTCTCAAGATGATGGTTTGTTCTCCCTGGGGCTTCATGGGGACCCACCCTTTCCATAGGCTTGCCGAACACCCATTTTCTTGGTTCCACCCACATCAAGCATCTGGGTGGTGACCCAGCTCCAGACCTCATCATCCAAGAGCATTGGGGTGATGGTCACACCTTCCCTGATCTCTGGGGGTAGAGTCTTAATTTCCCTAGTACAATGAGGCACAGGCAACATCCTCCTTAATCTTTGGCATACCAGCCCAACTCTCTAAGCACAAAGAATTGACAACCTGGAATCCCTTAATCCATGGGGGACTGGCACATCCCTCTTAGACTTATTGGGTGTTGACCTTACCCTCCCTAACCCTTGGGAAATGTACTCCACCATCTCTGTACCCTGGGGCAGCAAAACTCTCCCTGAAAAGTGGGCAGGAACATCCACCTTCTTCAACTACCAGGGCAAACTCACCCTCTCTGTACACATGGGTGTGGTTCCCCTCTTGGTCCAAGATGTCTTCATTCCAGATCTCAGCTTCCATGGTTATCCTCTTAAAGCCATTTACCTTCCATCTTTCCACTACATGTCCCTTTTAGTCCAGGCTGACAGTGATTTTGTTCATACTACTCTCTCAAAAAGCTTGTTGGTTTCTCATGCAGGAAGCAGGACTCCAAGCCATCAGACAGTAAGATTTTCCACAAGTCCTTCCTGGATAACTGCATGTTCAATCCTGACTTATAAGTTCCAACCTTATTTAATTTCTCAAATGGTGCACTATCTTCTGGGGACTTGATTTCCAGAGGCTTGGAATTTCTGTGCCAAACAATTCAATTCTCAACTTATCTCTCACATCTAGCATATTGCTATAAGCTGCATGGAGAAGTCAAGCCACATTCTTTGAGTTTACTTAAGAAAATTCTTCAGCTAAATGCCCAGGCTCACCATTTCAAATTCTATCTTCTATAAAACATCAGGAGTTCATCTTGCTAAGTTCTCTGTGACTTTAAAACTTGGATCACCTTTCCTCCACTTTCCAATAATAGTTTCATCATTTACTTCTAAGGCCACATAAAAAGTCTCTTTAGCATCCATATTCCTATCAACAGTCCCTTCAAAGCAATCTAGGCCTTTGCCATCAAGCATCTCACAGTTCCTCCAAAAAGTACCCCTTACCAATTTATAAAACTGTTTTAGCATTTTGGTATTTGCAAAAACACCAAACCACTCTCTGGTACCAAATTCTGCATTAGCCAAAAGGGGTGCTGATGCAAAGTACCTGAAATCTGTTGGCTTTTATAAAGGGGGTTTATTTGGGGTAGAAGCTTACAGTTACCAGGCTCTAAAGAGTCCAAGTCAAGGTACTATAAGAGGTACTTTCTTATGTACAGTCTGTTGCCACATGTTGATGTAAGATGGCAGATGATGTCTGTGAGGGTTCTGTCTTCCTCTTTCCTCTTAGGCTAGTGCCTCAGCTTCTTCTAATCTCAGCTGTAGGCTGGCATAAGACTCATCAATCTCCCCAGGGCTCATTTCTTTCTGGGCTCAGCTGCTCTATTGTCTCCACAAGGTCAGCTGTAGACTATCAGGCTCATCTCTCCTTCTGGGGCCGTGTCTATGGAACACTCTCTCTTCCTGTGTATCTGCTTCTGTGTTCTCCTTCTCCTTGTATTTACATCCCTGTCTTTGATTGAGCATCCATATATATAGCTTACAGCTTTAGGCTAGGTGTAAGTGGGGACTCAAACCAAGTTGCCCTAATGATGTGGCCAAATAAAAGCCCTAATCTTGATTTAATAAAGTAAAAGTGAAATCTCTGAGTCTAATCCAATTTACTATGCCCAGAGTAACAAACCAGATTACAAACACAATCTAATATTTACTTTTGGATTTCATAAGCAATACCAAACTGCTACAAACCCCACCCATGCATACCCCCATCACCAAACCCCATACCAATGATCCTCCCCTGCCACAGTTGTTACCCTTCTGTGATCCAAAACCTCTCCAAAAATGAAGCCAAGAAGATAACCAAATAAAATTAATTAACAATGAAATAATAATGATAGTTTTAAAAATAACAAATAAAGTACAAAAAATTTAGTAAGAAATGTTAAAAAATTTAGACATTATGTCTTTCATCACTGTTGTCTTGTATGTACAGCTACATTTTCATCTGTATTATCCCCCAGTGTCTTTATTTCCATTTTATCTTCAAAGAAGCTTTGCATTATGGAAAAGCCATGTAGAGAATGTAAGGAATTTCCATATAATCAACACCCTACTCTCCCCTATTAATATGATTTTATGTGTGGATGGTACATTTGTTATGATTGATGTACAATATTGAAGCATTGCTAGTAACCATGGTCTATGATTTACATTATGATTTAGATTTTGGAGATGGAAAATAGGACATTTTTAGGGCATTAGAATTGTTTTGCATGGTCTTGCAATAATGGATATGGGTTTTTAAAATTTCATCACAATTTATGAAATTTAACATTCCAAAATGTAAATCATAATGTAAACTAGGAAATCTTGAGTCCTCTCAGTTAGGGAGAAAGAGCATGACCTCTTTTCCAAGCATGAATGACATTCTTTTACTGGCTGAATGGGCTTAATACTGAATGTATGATTGTAACCAAATTTCCCTATGGGAAGATGGATAGACAAAGCCTGACCTTCCTTTGGAGAGGGTCCCCAAAATAAACAGCATGCTCTTAGTAAGGAGGAAGGTAATTATTTTAGTTTGCCAAAGGACTGCCAATGCAAAGTACCAGGAATCTGTTGGCTTTTAGAAAGGGGATTTATTTAGGATAAAAACTTATTGTTCCAAGGCCATGGAAATTCCAAACAGAGGCACTTTCAGAGATGCTTTCTCACCAAACTCAACTAATCATGATCCTGGTGTGTTGCCATATGGTGAAGCAAGGTGGCTGCTGATCACTGCCCAGGTTCCAGCCTTCCTTCCCCTCTCGGTTCACTGTTTCCTCATGAGCTGCTCTGTTATCCCAGCCTCTTAGAGCTTCATGCTTAAGTACCCCTGTAGTCCATTCTCTACTGGCATAAGGCTTGTTTCTTTCTGGGCATCCTATATCAGTCTTTGTTGTTCTGGCCCCTTCCCAAGTTCAGCTGTAAGCTATCATGTGAAGATCTCTTTCTGGGGTCTCGCCTGTTTGAGCCTCTCTTCTGTCACATGGCAGGATCAAAAATGGCAGAGTTCACTCTTTCTTTCTCTCTTGGTAAGTCCATTTATATCAGACCCAGCAAGGGGGCTGAGACACAACCTGAGTCATGCTTCACTGATGTAGTACAATATAAAGCCATACAGCAATCTTAGCAAGTAATCTAATCAAGGGTATCTCAACTGAATTAAATGCAGTCAAAGGATATCACACCCAGAGGAATAGATTAGTGTATAAACATAATCTTTCTTTTTTTGGAATTCATATAATATTCTCAAACTGTACAGTGATGATGCTTGGGAGGCTTCCAATAGTGCCCACTGCAATAGACACCAGTAGTTTGTTGATTGTGGATATTATGATTTCTAAAATTGCTGCAATTGGGAGTGCACCAAAAAAAACCAAAGGTGACAATAATGGCTATTGACTAAAGAGTAACTGATGTATAAGATAAATATCTGTTGATTAAATTTATCAGAAAATATATAGAGTGAATGATAATGGAAAATAACAACTAATATAATGCTACTCAGGAAAGAGATGGGAGAGAATTGTAGAAGTACATGAGTTTGGAGGTAGATGAAAGAATGAACAAAGTTAAGTGTAGGTGAAACATGCAAGTGAAAAGAGAAAGATATAGAGGATGGACAAGATGATGAGATTTCATCTGGTAGGAAGAATATGGAAGGAAAAGAAGGAAGGAGGACAGAGGAGAGGAGAATGGAAAAATTAATGGAAATGGTGATAGATATAAGGAATGAGAGTGAATAGCAAGAAAGAATCTAGGAAGAAGGATATGGGTTGGGGGGTGTAAAGTGGATGGGAGAAATATGGAAGTATGGATAAAAGTGGGGGAGAAGGGAAAAGCAGAGGGAGGAAATGAAGAAGGTGAAGGAATAGTTGGTATGCTGAAAGGAGGAATGGAAGGGACAAAGGAAAGAAACTATAAAGGACAGGATTGATGAAAAGAAGCAACAGAAAGAAGTTGTACAGGAGGCTGTCATGGATGTGTGGGGAGGGAGTGAGGCAGGAGGATGAAAAAGTGGAATGAGGAAAGGAAGGTCTGTGTGGGAGGAAGAGAATGAGGGAGTGAAGGAAGGGGCTAAAGAGAGTAGCAAGGAAAAAAAGGTGAAGGTTGAAGGATAGGAGTGTAAGATGAATGGACTGGGTGACAATGAGCTTGTGTGAGAGGGCAGATTAATAAAAAAGATGGGTGGTTTAGGTGTAAGGATTTGTAATGTGCCTGAGAACTTGAGTATTCACATACCCTCTGTATATAAACCATTCTCTCTTGAAGAGATAATGGATATCACATTGCCAGTCTTGCCATGAGCATTAATTTACATACATGAACCTAGAAACAATTTTCAAATGATAACAATAAAGTCACCACAGAATAATATGAATGTTTTAAGATGATTCTGTGTGATGAAATCAATAAAGTGCTTCTTCTTGTCATTCTCGGGAAGAATCACAACCACAGCTCCCTCTCTCTGTGGTGCTACTGATCTGGTATTGGATATAGGTAGAATAGAAGCTCGAGAAAAGACAAACACTTTACCCAGTGCATAGCAAATGTTTTTATCCCATGTTTTGCTCAAAAGTTGTGAGAATCCTGCTCCCCAATCCCAGGGTCCACAACACACACATACATGCTCACATCTAAATTCAAAGCACACCTAAAGTCGCACAGTGTGCGCCACGTATCAAGGACTTCCTGGCACTGAGCAGAATCTAAAGTTCAGGAAAGAGACTCTAAAGAGATAAAGATGCATCCAGGTTGTGATTTATGAAACCCAGAAATCCCCACAAAATCATGCCTATGCAAGTTATGTTGTTTTCACATGTCTGACATCACAGGATATGATAACACTTACCATTGATGTCCTCCCCTGTTTCATGTATCCTTGGGCTCTTTTCTATTGTTTAGGTGATGGATTTCCTAGGAACCCACTGCACTACCTCTCGCTTTCATTTCCTAAGCTGTAGAGAGAAGCCACTGGCCTGTGTTAGGAAATGGTCCTTGATATTGTGATTCTTAAACACACTCACATTTCAGAGGTTGTTGCTGTGCCCTGTGAACATCCCTTCAATCCTCATCCAGGGAGTTCTGATGGGTTGTCTCAACAACTTCCCCAGTATAATGATACTGAAATGCATATCTGCTCTGCAATATGGGAACTTATTCCTTCCCTCAGTAAGCCAGAGAAGGGTGGGTGAACCTTCTAAATGATCCCATGAATAGTAATTGATGACCCTCAAGAATTTTATTTCAATGAAGAATAATAGTCTTTATCTCATTTAAATTAACACAGGAAAAAAATGAACAAAATGGAAATCCAGGCTAATGTCTAAAGAGGAATTTAATGGAATATTCATGTTGAGAACTTGCTATTTACAACAAAAATATACTGTCCCTAACCAAATGGTTTCCTTTGCCTATTATACAGAAATTCAGTCACCCTCCCACCTCACCCCCAAATACTCCTTCCCCACTAATTCCTGTCTCTTCTCTCTTAAAATCCATTTATTATGAGCCAATGCCCATATGGGCAAAATCTATGATAATGTGGAAGGGTGTAGTTGTGCAGTGGATGGGCACGACAGTGGTGCAGTGATGCTATTGGGGTGGGCATATTGGTCTCTGAGTGGGGTAAGATGGGGAGGGTGGGTTGGACTGCCCATGGAAGTGGGGGGAGGGTTAGGGGAGGGAGAAAGTGAACTCAAGATTTGCGGGTATGTAGTTGAAACTACAATGTTAAGAATGTTCTTTTGACAAATATGGCAGGGGAGGGCTACTGGTATAGAGTGTTGGATGTGGGGGGCATGCAGAACAAGGCACAACTGGAGCAGGCTTCTAGGAAATGTGTGAGTGTTCATCTTGTCATAGTGTGTTGTATCAGTGGGTGGAGACCCACATAATGAGCCAGAAGATGTTGGACTCCATTCTGGGGAGTCCTGCTATGTTCTCTAATAGAGGGGCAGGAGTCTCTCAAGAGCATAAGAAGTGCCTAATAAGGGAAGAGAGGCCAGTGTGTCAAGCCCTCAATGTTCTTGCAAGTAACCATAAATATTCTTCTTCAAAAAGTGATGTTTGTTGGCTGCCATGGATCCTGAGGGGAGAGGGAGAGAGGAATAGAATAGTAGGAACAATGGGCATTTTGGGGGTGATGGAATTGTTCTACATGATCTTGCAATGATGGATACAGGTCATGTTAAATTTCATCAAAATTTATAAAAATGTATGGCCCAAACTGTAAACCATAATGTAAATCATTGACCATGGTTTGTAGCAATGTTTCAATACTCGTACATCAATTTTAACAAATGTATGATCCATATGTAAAATGTTATTAATAGGAGAAGGGGGGAAAGGGGTAAGATATTGGGTATATGGGAATCCCCTAGGTTCTGTACCTCACTTTTCTGTAACCTAAAGCTTCTCTGAAAACAAAATGAAAAAAATAATACACTGGGGAAATAAATGGAAGAAAATGTCACTGTTCATACAAGAGAACAGATCTTACAGTGATGAAAGACATAGCATCAATTTTTTTTAATTTTATATTTTCATTATTTTTCATTGTTCCAAAACTTTTTTAATTTTTCATATTTTATTTGTTATTTTTAAAACTATTATTATTATTTCATTTTCTTATTAATTGTATTTGGTTATTTTGTTGGCTTCATTTGTGAAGTTTTGGATCAGAGAAGGGTTACAATTGTGACAGGGGAAGAATATTAGTGTGGGGTGTCCGTGATGGAGGATGCATGGGAGGAGGTTCACATGGGGCATACCAATAAGGCATATAAATATGTTCAAGTGTTCATGGGACATTGTCACGGTGGCTGGAGAGTCACACAATAACCAAAATAATATCAAATTCCTATCCTGGGGAGTTGTACCACATTGTCTAATGGAAAAGCAAGAATCCTCTGAGTATAGGAGCAATGACTAGTGAAGGAGGATGGCCCATTGATAGACCCTTAATATTGATGACTGTACTTATGAACCTTTACTCTTGAAATTGAAACTTAGACTAGTATTATAGGCTGCCTAAGAGTTACCTCCTGAGGGACTCCTTGTTACTAAAATGTAGCCTCTTTCTAAGACAAATTCAGCATATAAATGCATTACCTTCTCCCCAGCGTGGGACATGTCTCCCAGGGATGAGCCTCCCTGGCACCAAGGGATTACTATGAAGAACCAACTCACAATGCAACTGGGAAAGGACCTTTATGAAAAGGGGGAAAAGGTAAAGACAGATGAGTTTTTATGGCTAAGAGACTTCAAAGTGAGTTGGAAGGTCATTCCAGAAGTGTTTATACATATCTCAGCAGGATCTCATTGACTGCCACAGTAAATATTGCCTCAAATAGCAGGTCCCCTGAGGATTCTGATGACATCCAGACACTATAGGCAAGGCAGACAGCTCAGGAGTTTGGTGCCCTGTCAGCAGGCCCTACTTTGGAATTTATGTTCCCCAGTGTGACAGAGTTGGACTCAGTTATAGTTTCCATACACATGGCTCTTCCGCCCCTTCTATTTGAACCTATAGTTAGTACTGGAGTTGATAGGTGTATGTCAAAGAGATTTAAATCTTTGGGTTGTCCATGTGCAGTTGGGCCCTGAATATCAACAGAGTTGTAACACCTACTCTCTAGTTCATTGGACTCACCAAGTACAACTAACAAGGAAATGATGATAGACAATGACCATCCCGAGGAACAGAGAGGGATGCAACTGCAAGCAAGATAATCCCATCTATCTGCCCCATGGGATCTAAGCCCCTCTCAATTAGAGGTAGAATAGGCATCACCATCCAGAATCTTCAGGATTGGGGTATGAATGATGGACTAGAGTAGACTTACTGGTATCCTGTTATAGACTTATTGTGACTCTAGCAATGTTTGAACTTATATCATTGATGTGGAGGCAGTGGCCACTGGAAGTTCTGAGGGAAGGGAGAGGGAAAAACAGGTGTAATATGGGGGCATTTTGGGGACTTTGGAATTGTCCTGAATGACATTGCAATGCCAGATACTGACCATTGTATATCTTGCCATAACCTGCAGAATTGTGTGGGAGAGAGTGTGAACTACAGTGTAAACTATAATCCATGCTTAGTGGCAATGCTCCAAAATGTGTTTATCAATTGTAACAAATATAACACACTAATGAAGGATGTTGTTAAAATGAGAAATGGTGGAAGGGGTAGGGAGTGGGGCATATGGGAATCCCCTATATTTTTTATGTAACATTTATGTAATCTAAGTATCTTTGAAAAAAATTTAAAAAAATTAAAAATCTAAATAAATGTCAAATAAATTCCCCCCAAAAAAGAAATATATAGGGGATTCCCATATACTCTATCCCCTCCCCATTCCATACTGTACCCCATGAACAACATATTTCATTAGTGTGGTACATTTGTTAACAATTGATGAACACATATTGAAGCATAGCAACTAAGCATGGTGTATAGTTTACATTGTGGTTTACACCTTGCATGACACCATTTTATATGTTTTGACAAAATGTATAATGGCTTGTATCTATCATCATAATTCCATGCAGAACAATTCCAATGTTCCAAAAATGCCCTATGTTACACCTATTCTTCTCTCTTCCTCACCTCAGAACCTCTGGAGACCCCTGTCTTTATATCAGTGGTACAAGTTCTTCCATTACTAGAATAATAAGTCTACTTTAGTCCATAATTGCATTCCCCCCTTATGTTTGTTCATTCCTCAAACCTGAGGATTTTAGGATGGTGATGCCCACTGTGCTTCTGATTGAAAGGGGGCTTAGATCCCCTGGGAAGGGTCAATGGAACTGTCTTGCTTGCAGTTGTAGATACTCTCTTTTTGGGGGGGACACCCTTTAGTTAATTGCCCCAGGTGAGTCCAATGACATGGAGAGTAGGTGTTGGCTGAAACAATGGTGAGATTAAGGGCTCAATCAGCATATGAACAGCCAGAAGATTTAAGTAGCTGAGACACATATTTAATAGGTATAGTGCTAAATATAGATTCAAAAAAAGGGGGGCAGAACAACCATATGTAGGAAAATTAGAAATGAGTCTAACTCTGATACATTGGGGAGATAGGTTATCATATATTCCAAGGCAAGGTCCACTGATGGGGTGCAAATTTTCTGGGATTGTCTGTCCTGCCTATAGTGTCTAGATGTCTCTAGAGCCCTCAGGAGTATCCCTGCTGAGGCACTGTTTACTGTGGAAGTCAGTGAGATCTGCCTGAGATGTCGCACAGATTTCTGACCCACAGAAACTGCTGGGTAATAAATGTGTGTTGTTTAATACCATTAGCTTTTATGTGACAGGAAAAAAAAAGATAATATTTTGTGGTAATGTGCTATGTGGCAGAAAATAAAAGTTAATACAAGCTCTTTGATGGACTTTTGTGAGTGAAACTTTAAATAAATAGACAGGAAATATCTTCACATGTGTATTCTTACTCTCTATTCATTTTTTTTCATTGCAGAAATTTTTGGTTTACAGAATAATCATGCTTAAAATACAGAAACCCATATAGCACTGTATTATGGACACCTTGCATTGATTTGGAATATTAGTTATAATTAATGATGGTACATTTCTATAGTTTTTCTATTGACTATATAGTCCATGGCTTAACTTAGGGTTCACTGTTTGTAGTGTAGTTCCATGGATTTTTTAAAAAAGTTTTTACTCTATTACTATCTATACACCCTCACATTTCCCTTTTAAACCACATTCAAGTGGTTGAAATTGTACAGAGAATGGCAGCAGCAAGATAAAGCAGGTAGGAAATGAGGATCCCAAGGGCTGGTTTGGATTTTGCATAAATAATGGTAGTGGATAAACTGAGAATAGTTCGGTGTGAGAAATTCCACATTGTTTACCTCCTGGAGACCAAGTCAGACCTGTGGTATGAGTTAGGAATATCTAAATTTTTTTAATTGAGGGAAGAGATTGAAAACTCCGAAAATCATGAGTGAATTAACATATAAAATACAATGACTTTAATGATCTTATCTCTAAGATCTTTTATTCCCACATTATTTATTAGCAGCAATAGCCTTAGACTTTTTACTTTTGAATCTGTGAGAGTCCTCCCCCTATTTTTCTTGGAAAATAATGCATATTTCTGTTGATTGGCTTGTGGATTACTCCCAGGTGAAGTCTTGAGTATTCATGGTAGGCAGGTATGGAACCTGTGGGTAATTTTTGAGTCTCACAGCTTCTTTACCATCCTCAGTATTGCCTACTTGGTTCTTGGACTGTCTGTCAGCGAAAAACCAGAGGAAGACATTAGTTGGCAATGCAACTCCTGGTGAATAGGGAATTGTTAGTTCTATTGAAATTGCTAATATTTGGGCAGAATATAGAGAAAATAATTCTTTCTTTTACCAATTAGTTGTTATAATGTGTTTAGGATTGTGGTGAATAGAGTTGATAGAGATGAGTAAGGGCACAACTTGAAAGTCCAATATGGATGTAGATGTTTCAGCAGGTGAGTTCAATGAATCCAGTATTACAGGCGCTGGGGTGAGGGCTGTACAGTGGTCTGGGGACCAGGAGAATGAGCCAGTGAAAAATAATTTATTAATATTCTCTAGTAGTAAACTTCTTAAATTTCTGATAGAATATATTTGTGCTTTTTGAAAAGATGTTTAACATTATCATGACCACCTTGTCACCAATAACTCATTTTCTCTTATACACACATGTATAAGACATATAGAAACAAATAGCTAAATGGCAGAAGCAGCACTTGCTTTATCAGTAATTTCATTATTCAACTCTCTTATCAAAAGACAGAGTTTGGCAGAATGGATGTCCAAAAGGATTACCCAATGTTAAGGTACCTAGAAGAGTAATTTTAAGTCCAAATAAATAAATAGAAAAATGGAAAGATGGAAATATATTAGCTTGGGTAACTATACAAATATCAGGGCAACTATACTTTAAGATCAAAATGGTTACAATAGATGAAGGACATAATATATAAATATAAGGGTCATTTCACCAAGAATAAAGAACAATTACTAATAGATATGCATCTAACAAGAGAGTCTCAAACCATATGAAGCAAATTTTGTCAGAATATAAGGGAGAATTATACAATTCTACAAAAATAATTAGAGACTTCAAAGCTTCATTTTGATAATTGATAAAACATCTAGAAAGAGAACCAGTAAAGACATGGAGGACTTGAACAACACTACATCAACTAGGGCCAATAGAAATATACAGTCAACTTTCTCCCATCAAAAGAAAAATACACTTTCTTCTAAAGAGCACATGAATCCTTCTCTAGGAAAGACAATTTGTTAGGGCACAAAACACATATAGATAAATTTAGAAAAGTGGAAATTATACAAAATATGTTTTCTGGACACAGTGGAATAAAGCAAGAAATTAATAAGTTAGCAAAACAGAAAAATTCACATGTGGAAATTAATCAATACACTTTGAAGCATCCAGTGGAACAAATTAGAAATCACAAGGGAAATTATAAAATGTTTAGAAATGAATGAAAGCAAAAGCAAAACATACTCCAAGTTTTGAGATGCAATGAAGGTAGTTCTCAGAGGGAAATTTATAGCTGTATATACATACATAAAAATGAATAAAGTATCTAATAAAATAACTTCTAAATTTGAAGCATTCATAAAAATGAGCAAACTGAAAACCAAGTGAGTCAATGGAAAAAATTCATAAATTTTAGCATGGAGATAAATGAAAGTGAGAAGAGAAAATTAATAGGGGAATTCAAAAAAGCCAAAAATTGGTTCTTTGAAAACACAATAAAATTTAAACAAATGAATGAAACGTACAAAGAAAAAAATAGAGAGCAGATAGAAATAACCAAATCAGAAGTGGGAGTGGTGGAATCGCTACATATATTTTTGTATGATTAATTAATAAGATGAAAAAGACAAATTATTTAAAACACAAATTTCCTAGGTTGACACAAGAAAAAATAGAAAATTTATCAACAGACCTTTAACAAATAAAGAGATTCACTACATAATAAAAAAAATTCCTAACAAATAAAAGTCCATGATAAGTTGGATTCACTGGTGAAATATACTAAACATTCAGAGAAGAATTAACACAAATCCGTCTCAAAATCTTCCAAAAAAATTAAGAGGAGGGAACACTTCCTTATTCTATGAAACCAGCATAAGTGCAATACCAAGGCCAGATAAAGAAATCATAAGAAAAGAAAACTACATAAAAATTTCACTTATGAAAATAGATGCAGAAATCCTCAGTAATAACCAAAAAACTAGGGACCAAATCCAAAAGCATAGTCAAATGGTCATACACAATGACTAAGAGTAATGTATATCAGGTATGCAAGAATGACTCAATGTAAGTGAATAAATCAATGTAATATACTACATTAATAGAAAAAAGAGAAAAAATACATATCATCTCACTTGACACTGAAAAGCATTTGACAAAATCCATCATTGCTTTCATGATAAAAACACTCCAAAATAGCATCAGAAGGGAACTTTCTCAGTATGATAAAGGGCATTTATGGAAAAAATTCAGATAACATCATGACTGTGAAAACTGAAAGCTTTCCCTGTAAGATGAGGAAAAAAACAAAGATTCCAGCTTTGATCACTGCTATTTAGCATTTTATGGATGGCAACCCAGAGCAAGTAGGAAAGAAAAAGATATAAAGATATCCAAAATGGAAAGGAATAAGTAAAACTATCTCTCTTTAATAATGTGATACCACAGTTAGAAGTCCCTAAGAATCCACAAAAACTCCTACTTCAGAAATGTTGCAGGGTACAAAATTAACAAACAAAATTAGTTTTGTTTCTATACCCAAAAGCAAAAATCCATCCCAAAAGGGAATTTTAAAATTCTATTTGCACTAGATTCTTTTATAATTTCACTATAAATTGCTCTTCTGCCCCTTCTATTTGAACTTATATTTAGCAATATACTCATTAAATATATGCCCCAGATACTTAAATCTTTGGTCTTTTCATAAGCCAGTTGAACCCTGAATCTCAGCAGAGTTGCAACACCTACTCTCCAGTTCACTGGACTCACCCAAGACAACTAACAAAAGGATGATGCTGGACAAAGCCCATCCCCCAAAAGAGAGAATATCTACAATGGCAAGCAAGACATTTCCATCCATATACCCCATAGGATCTAAGCCTCCTCTCAATCTGAAACACAGTGGGCATCACCATCCCCAAGTCCTCAAGATTGAGAAATGAACAAACATAAGGTATGAATGCAACAATGGACTAAAGTAGACTTAATATTATTCTAGCAATGGGAGAACTTGTAACATTGATATAAAGACAGTGGCCACCAGAGGTTCTGAGAGGAGAAAGAGGGAAGAATTGGTACCACATGGGGCATTTTTTAGTACATTGGAATTTTCCTGCATTACATAGAAATGATGGGTACAGGCCATTATACATTGTGTCAAAATCTTTAAAATTGTGCAGTTCAAAGTGTAAACTATAATGTAACACACAGACCATGGTAACTCGCAGGGCTTCAATATGTGTTCATCAGTTGTAACAAATGTACTACAATAATGAAAGATGTTGTTAATGTGGGAAAGTGTGAGGGGAAGGGGGTAAGGTATATGGGAATCCCCTTATGTTTTTGATGGAGTGTTTATGTAATCTAAAGCATCTTTCAAAATAAAATTTCTTAAAAATTCTGTATTCAATACATTCCAAAATAATAGAAATTAGAAACACATTTAGCCAATTCGGTGAAGAATTTTACACTGAAAAATACAAAATATTGCTGAAAGAAATTAAAGAATACTTAAATGGCAAGACAAAATCTGTTTATGGATTGGGTGACTTAATATTAACATGTAAATGCTACCCAAAGTAATCTAGAGATTCAATGAAATCCATACAGATATTCCAACAGTTATTTTGGAGGATATTGAAATGCCAATCCTAAAATACATATTGAAATTGAAGGCACCCCAAATAGGCAAAACAATTATAAAAATGAAGAACCAAGTTGGATGACACTCACTTCCCAATTTCAAAGCTTACTACAATGTTACACTAATCAAAACACTGTATTACTGCAATAAATATACATATAGATCAAAGGAATAGAATTGAGAGTATAGAAATAAATGAACAGATCTTTGTGCATAGCAAATCTCTTAACCTGGATCAATCTCACTCAGGGTTTCTCAAGGTCAGTGCCCCCATAATTCCATATTTTCTCATTTCACCTGAGTTCTTAATTTTTTCCTGACATCTTTTTAAAAATCAGTTTTATTGAGACATACTCATGTAACATATATTCCACCAAAGTGTAGAATTAGTGACTTTTAATATAAACAATGTTGTGCATTCATTACCTCAAAAATTTTTAGAACAATTTCATTACTCCAAAAAGTAAATCCCCACACCCCTTAGCAGTCACCTCTCATTCCTTCTATCCTTCCCCAGCCCTGCATAACCACTTAGCCAATTCTATCTTTATAAATTGATTTATATTTATAGTTTATATAAATGGAATCATACAATATACAGTATATTGTGTCTGGTTTTTTTCACGTAGCATAATGTGTTTTTTTCCCCCTTATATTAACATATTGTAACATTAACATATATTTGTTACATTTTGAAGAAAAACAGTCTTATATAAGCAATATTACCCATATTCATATTTCACATGAGGGTTCACTATGCTACACAGTCCCCTGTTACCTTTATTTAACTTTACTTCTAGTAATATACATAACCTTAGACTTTCCCTTTAAATCACTGTCATCTGCATGTACTAGAACTGGATGTTACAAATACTGTGATGGGTTTTCACCTTTTCTATAAATTTCCAAAGATTAACAAACAATCTTTTTACCAATTCTACACAGATTAACCCTCATCTTTCCATTCTCTACTGTAGCTCTTGGCCAATTTAATGTAATTATGAATTCCAAAAATATAATTGGATCATGCTTGTAAACTGATCTGTTAATCTGGGTATGATTAAGTTATGATTAGAATGTTGACTGGGCCACAGCAATAGGGCATTGAGCCCTACCCCTTGGTGGGTGGGGAATCAAATATAAAAGGCAAGGCAAAAACAGAGTTGAAGGAGTTTTTGAGAAGCAGTTTTGATGTTGGAAAGAAGGCCCCAGGAGAAGAGAAACGAGCCATTTGCCTGATCGTCTACAGCTGACCTTGTGGAGGAACCAGAAGAGTTAAGCCCGGAGAGAAACGCAGCCCCGGAAAGAGAGGAACCCAAGAAGCCTGAACCCTGGCAAATACCGGCAGCTGTCTTGCTCTAACACGTTGCAATGGACTGTGGAGAGAGAAGAAACTTAACACTTTATGGCCTGGTATCTGTGGACTTCTAACTCAAATAAATACCCTTTATAAAGACCAACCCATTTTTGGTATTTCACATTAGCACCCCTTTGGCTGACTAATACATCTACCATTATTGCATTTTCTGGTGATCTATATTCTAGGTATTAACTCCATGAATTTACACAATGTATTTGCTTCATAAGAGAACAATCATACTGTATTTGTCCTTTTGTGTCTGGCTTGCCTCAAGAAACATAATGTCCTCTAGGCTCATCCATGTTGTCATATGCTTCATGACTTCATTTCTTCTTAGAGTTGCATAATATTCCATCATGTGTATACACCACAATATGTTTATCCATTTATTGATTGATGGACACCTGGGTTGTTTCCATCTTTTGGCAATTGTAAATAACACTGCTATGAACATCAGTGTGCAGATGTCAGTTCATGTCACTGTTTTCAGTTCTCCTGAGTATATACCTAGTAGCATTATTGCCGTGTCACATGTAAAATCTATAAAACTTCCTTAAGAACTGCCAAACAGTCTCCCACAGTGGCTGCACCATTCTACATTCCCAATAAGAGTGAATAAGCCTTCCTTTATCTCCACATCCTCTCCAACATTTGTAGTTTTCCAACTTTTTAATAGTGGCCAATCTAGTAGATGTGAAATGATATCTCATTGTAGCGTTGATTTGTATTTCCCTAATTGCTAGTGGTGTTCATTATTTTTTCATGAGGTTTTCATGGGCCATAAAAGTGAGGGTCTATTTCCAGATTCTCAATTCTATTCCACAGGTCACTGTGTCTATGCTTATGCCAATACGATGCTGTTTGGACCCCTGTATCTTTCAAATATATTTCAAGGACAGGCAATGAAAGTCTTCCCACATTGCTTTTCTTTTTTAACAATGCCTTTGGCTATTCATGACCCCTTTCCCTTCCAAATAAATTTGGTAATTGCTTTTTCTATTTCTGTAAAGAAGTCTATTAGAATTTTTATTGGTATTGCATTGAATCTATAAATCACTTTGGGCAAAATTGACATCTTCATGTATTTAGCCTTCCAATCCATGAACATAAAATGTCTTTTCATTTGTTTAGGTCTCCTTTGATTTCTTTTAGCATTGTTTTGTAGTTTTCAGAAAATGGGTCTTGTACATCTATGGTTAAATTGTTTCCTTGGTATTTGAGTCTGTTTGTTGCTATTATAAATGCAATTTTTTCTTGATTTCCTCTTCAGATTGTTCAGTGCTAGTGTACAGAAATATTACTTATTTCTGCATGTTGATATTGTATCCTGACACTTTGCTGAACTCATTTATTAGCTCATGTAGCTTTGTTATAGACATTTCAGAATTTTCTAAATAAGGGATCATGTTATCTTCAAAGAGTGAGTTTTACTTCTTCTTTTCCTATTTGGATGCCTTTTATTTTTTTTTTCTTGTCTAATTTCTCTATCTAGATATTCTAGCACAATATGAATGGCAGTGGTGGCAGAGGGCATCCTTGTTTTGTTCTCCATTTTAGAGGGAAAGCTTTCTTTTACCTTTCCCCAATTAGTATGACATTAGCTGTGGATTTTTCATATATGCCCTTTATTATATTGAGGAACATTCCTTCTATTCCTACCTTTCAAAGTGTTTTTATCAAGAAAGGATGCTGTGCCTCTATGAAATATGAATATGTTCAAGTGGTCATGGAGTGTTGTCTTGGTGGGTTGAGACCCACACAATAACTGAAGGAAATTTGAATACTGAATTGGGTTTGTTTTTTTCTGATTGTTGACTTGTAAGTACTCCTTGTATATTTTAGAGACAATTCCTTTATCAGATGTGTGTTTTGGATATATTTTCTCCCAGTCTATAGCTTATCTTTCCAGTTTCTTAATAGTATCTTTTGTAGAACATTTTTTAAAATAGTTAACGAAGTCCAGTTTTTTTTTCTTTTTCACAAATCATACTTTTGGTGTTTATATAAAAAGTCACCAAACTACAAGTTCTTCTAGATTTTCTCTTATGTTTTACCTTATAGAAGTTGTATATATTTGTACTTCATTTTAGGTTTAAGATCCAGTTTGAGTTAATATTTGTGAATGATATAAAACCTATGTCTATATTATTTTTTCTGCGTTTTGTTGTCCAGTTATTCCAGCACCATATGTTGGAAAGACTATCCTTTCATCCTCAAATTGCCTTTGTTCTTTCATCAAAGACTAGTTGAATGTTAACTATATTTGTGTGGATATAGTTTTTTTACTCTCTTCTCTTCCAATTATCTGCTTGTCTATTGCTTCACCACCACTATAATCACTATAATCACTATAGCTTAATAGTAAGTTTTTATTGATTGAATTTTTTTTTTATTGAACCACTCTGGAGTTCTTGGAATATATCCTACTTGGTCACGCTGTATAATCCCTTAAATATGCTGTTGCATGTGCTTTGACACTGTATACTAGGACACTCTCAATGAAATTTAGTTTCTTCTTCATTAAGCACATCACTGGTTGTACTTATTTAGATGATTTCCAGCATTTCCAATCTGTTCATTTGGGCAGTTTTTTCCAACTTAGTGGAAGGAGAAATTTTTGTAGATCCTTATATTGCCTTTGTAGGTTTTTAAGTTGTTATTTTAATTGAAATATTTTGGCAGATATTTTTAGGCATGATTTCAGGAATACCCTGTGTAGTGTGCATTGCATATATGAAGGTGTGCATGTGACTCTGTTTGTTGTGTTTAGAGAGTGAGAGAGAGAAAGAATTAAAACTCTCTTCTTTAATTACCACCCATCATCCACTCTGAATGAGCTAATCACCTAAGGGCAAAAACTGGCCTCTGATGTGGGATATCCATGATACCTATCACAGCATCTGACAGAGTTGGTTCTCAAACATTTTTCACATGAATGAGTAGATGTGTATGTGGATCATCCACTTGTCAGCCATACAGAATCACTCATGTCACTGTTGCTCTACTCTTTGATTTCTAATTTGGTTTTGTCTAAAATGGTGCTTATGGGAGAATATTCTAAAATGCTTGAGTCTTATTACTTTTCCCATATTGGAAGCACCAGGAGTCTTAATTTCTTTTTTATCCAACTCAGCATTGCCCCAGATATCCACAAGCATCTCACTGATCCTCAGGCTATATTTCTGCACTTAGGGGAATCAAAGAGTCTTCTAAGAGGAATGGGGAGACAAGGTGAAATTGAAAAATCTTATATAGGCAGTAGTATTTAGGTATCTTCATGACTAATTGTATCAAATAGTGATAGAGTGGGTAGTATCAAGGAACCCTTCCAATTTCTGGCTTAGAGAATTCTGGGCAGGTGGTAGTGACATTCAGCCTGAAAAGGAAGAGGGGGGCAGAACGATGGGGCAACCAGCTTTAGACTGAGTTACCTATAAGAGTCCAGCCAGAAATTCATATGTAGTACTCAGGAATTATTCAGAACACCTATACTAAAGAAATACATATTTGTAAAATACTACCTTAAAATTTATAATAATTTCAAAGTTCAATAAGAACATCAATTAAATGAGAGCAGTAAAACTAAAATGAGATCAATCAAAATTACTTTTAAAAAGCAAAAACCCAGGCAGAAATTTTGCTGTAGTTGAGGATGGGCAACAATCAGCAGCTATGAAAACTGAATCAAACCTTCAGGCTCCCAAAGGTTGCATTTGGAACATCAGATGCAAGAGGGCCACTTGGGAAAACCTGGGGCTTCAATGATATTCTTGCCAATATTTCCCTGATGTAATCATTTTCCTTTCTTAGCTCATTGAGCTTTCTCTCAGTAGATAGAGCTTTCAGTCCCCTTTCTAAAGCTTTCTTCTCATAGTATATAATCTCATTGTGAAAGAAGGAATTGATGCTGTCCAATTCTTTGACCATGTCTTCAGTCATCTTCTTATAGAGGTTTCACTTCTGATAAGTGAAGTTCATGTTCCTATATACTTCACAAAATTTCTTCACTGTTTCTGAGCAGTAAGATCCCTCCTTCATTGAATTTCTCTCAAGTTGCAGCACAAATTTTTGGTGAACTTCAGAAAGTATTGGAAGTTTCATCTGAAGCTTTTCAATCTTATTTGCCAGGTGTGAATTTTCTGTCTGCAAAGATGCTTGCTGATTCTGCAGATTTTATATGCTTTGTAATCTCTCCAGTCACTTGAGTTTCTTCCCATACGTTCCTGAATGTTTCTTATTTTTCTCCCTCAGGCATTTTAGAGGAAACATTAAGTTCACAATATTAATGTTTGTTCAGATCAACTGCTGATAGATAGAGTAGGTGTTCTTCATTTTCTGATTCTCTCTTTTTGTCTATTCCACATTGTCATCACCCACATAAGTTTCTCTTAAGTTGATCAGGCAAAATTATCATCTTCAGCTCAGTTGCAGTGAAAGATTTTTATCTGTCTTTATTATTTACAACCTTTTCCATTCTTGCTTTGGAGTGTTCAAGCACTTTTACCTGTTCCTTCATTTCTTGCTCCCTTTGCTTCCATCCCACCATTTCCTGGTCAATCATTTGCAGATTTTCCTGAAGATAAATATTTTCATTCACACCATTTATTATTTTCTTCTGAAGTTGTTCTTCATTGAACTGAGATGCTTTAAAGGTCCATTTTGCATCAGTCATAAGGGATTGGAGGGATTGTTCTGCCTTGTGGAATGACCAAGTCTGTTCTTGAAGGTAAGCCATCATCATTCCATGAGATGAAAGTTTAGGCCTCTTACTTTCCTGTTCATTTTCCAGCAGGTCTTCTATATCCTAAAGTGAAAAACTGTTTATATTTTTATTGATTGCTGACAAACACAGACTCTGTAATGTCATAGGACCAGCCTCTACCACAGAAGACTCAAGGGCTTCAGTGGCTGCTGTTGTCAGGGCAGTCTTCTCACAGTCTGTATGATGTTTTTCAGTAGATGCAGAAATACATTTGGATAGCTCTTTTTGCCTCCTTATAGTATCATGGGACTTTTCTATAAACATATAGAACTCCCTGAAAACCAAAGAGTACTGGATGTTTTCTCAGGATTTCAGATGACATCAACAGAGCACCACAAAGCTGCTCCAACACCATTTGGAAGGACACTGGCTCCAGAGGTTACTACAGCTCTGTTTCTGAGTGCCAGTATCCTGTTTGCCATAACTGATTGTGTGGAATCCTGTGGAGGGTTCTGTCTCAAAATAAAACAAATGCCTAGCAACCAGAACACACTGTCAGTTGGGTAGGGGGTGGGGGAGACCAGCAAGATTGTATAAAACATGGCTCTCTAACTTTTCTCTTTGTACACCTAGTGTTAATTGTACTGTGCAGTAATGAAAGAGGAATTGAGTAATGGCAGGCAAAGTTGACCACCTCATGTTCTCTGGCCTGCCTGTGCTTGACCTAGGCCTACAGCAAACCTAGAGGATAAAGCATGCTTTGACCTCACCCCTCCCCTGTTTAGGAGCATGTCAGGGCATAATGCTGGGTACACACCAATAGATTCTACCTGTACCTACATATCTGGGTGTGCTTATTCTCCTGACTAAGAGTCTCCATGCACCCTTGGGAAGTATGGTCCTGGCTACAAAGGTCACAGAGATTTCCCTCACCTGTTTTCTCCATTTTCTTGGTATTTTGTCAAGGCAGGCAGTGTCAGAGGACTTTGGAAGGGTGTCAACAAAAGTATCAAGTAATGGACTTGGATCCCAGTAATGAGATCTCAGGAGCAATCAGCTTGCACAGGCCAAGTCTTAAAATTTAATGGATTTTCTATGGAGCCATTTGATACCCCTCTAATCCAAGTCTTCCTACATGGGGGGGGGGTTCTCTTTCTGGAGTTGACTGATGACCCTGTCTCCTTTCCCCATATGGCTCTGTCATCTCAGCACAGGGTTGCTGTCAAAGGGAGCTTCCACAGTGGGAGTCATCTTTCTTTATAGCTGAATTTGCTACCTTTTGTTTCCTTAAGCCACAGGACAAATGACAAGTGTTATAGGGGATGTGGAGGAATAGGAATTTGCAGCAATGGAAAATGACGCATCTGCTGGGGAAGACAATTCAACAATTCCTCAGAAAGTAAATTAGAGTGTTATCATATAATCTGACAAGTCCACTACTGGGTATATACCCCAAATTCCTATTCAAGTCCTGAAAGCCAGGACTTGAATAGATATTTTCACACTGATGTTCAAAGCAACATTATTCACAATTGTGAAAAGATGGATGCAACCCAAATATGCATCATCCAATGAATAGATAACTGAAATGTGGCATCGATATACCACAGAATATTATTCAGCCATAAAAAGGAATGTTCACTGAAATAAACCAGACACAAAATGAGAAATATTATATTGTCTCACATTTTTTAAATAATTAGAATAACCACACTCATAGAGTCAGAATCTAGAGTGTTCATTACCAGGGGATTGGCATAGGGAATGAGAAATGTAAATTGAGTTGAAAATAAAATTTATTTCTTAAATAAAAAATATGAGCAAATTAAAACAAAGCAAGCAGAAAGAAGGAAATACCAAATATTAGAGGAGAAATAAATTAAATAGAAAAAAAAAAAGTCAGCCAAAGGGGTGCTGATGCAAAGTACCAGAACTCTGTTGGCTTTCATAAAGGGTATTTATTTGGGTTTGAAGCTTACATTCACAAGGCCCTAAAGAGTCCAACTTAAGGTACCATAAGAGGTACTTTCTCACCCAAAGTCATTGGCCACATGTTGAAGCAAGATGGTGGGTGATGTCTGTGAAGGTTTATCTTTCTTCCTTCCTCTTAAGGCTCCATGGTCCCAGCTTCTTCCAATCTCATCTGTTGGCTGGCATAAGGTTCATCTCTCTCCCCAGGGTTTGTTTCTTTCAGGGCTCAGCTGCACTGTTCTCTGCACAAGGTCAGCTGTAGACTAACAGGCTCATCTCTCTTCCTGGGGTCTCTGCTGTGACTAATGAGTTTTCTCTCTCTTCCTCTGTGTTCTTCTTCTCTGTGTGTCTACGTCTATGTGAGAGTCTGTTTTATCAGCCAACCAAGGGGGTGGGGACTCAATGTGTGGTCAAATCAAAGCCCTAATCTTGATTTAACAAAGTAAAACTGAAACCTCTGAATTTAATACAATCAAAGGGGCATCACACCCAGAGGAACAGAGCAGTTTAAAAACATAATCAATACATCTTTTTGGAATTCATAAATAATATCAAACTGCTACAAGTTCTATTTGGAATGATGGGAAATCTTGTGGTAATTGATGATAGTGATGGTAGCACAACATTGTCAATGTGATTAAGGGCACTGAAATATAGATTTGAATATACTTAAAGGGGGACATGTTTGATTGTATATAAGGTAACAATGAAATTTTTTTAAAAACCATGGAACTTCACTACACATTGAACCATATATTAAATTATGGACTATAGTTAATAATGCATTTATAAAATTGTGCTTTCACCCATTGTAATTTTCCACACCAATGCAAAGTGTTAATAGCATGGTATATGGGAATTCTGTATTTTATGCATGATTGTTTTGAAAACCCACAACCTTCTAATAAAGGAAAGTTTCTCATTTTGTTCATATATAGTTTTGCTGACTTTTTTCTTTATCCCTGTTATCCTGTAGTACTTAATCATATTTTTTAATGTTTTATGTAAAGTCTTTCTCTGGTATGTCCCAATTCTAGGCTTTGCCTTTGAGGTTTTTAAATGATTTATCTTGTTTATTTGAATGGCCCATCAATAACTATGTCTTTGAATATCATGTAATATTTTGTTATACACTGGGTGTTTTAATATTTTAATATGTTGCCTCCGGAATTTAGTCACTGACTTCTCTGTTCCTTAAGTTTGAATGCAGCTTCTGTTATATGAGAGATTTCTTTGAATGCCTAGAGCTAATAACAAAAAAAAAAAGAAAAAAAGAAAAAAACCAACACATTTGCAGTCTCTGCAGATGTGGTTGTGTGTGTGTTCTCCTTCAGAATTTAGCCAGCCTAACAATACTGTAACAAACAGCCTTAAATGAAAGTGTGGGACCATCTGTGGTCTTTTCTTACCATGTGACTTGTACTCAGCATGCACACATGGCCTTATGAATTCCCCTGTTTTTATGGATCCACATGTCCTTTCTCAGCCAAGAGAAGGGTTCTATATTTTTTTCTAGGTTCTGGTTCTATATTATATGTTTTCCACCTAGTAATTATTTGCTCAAGGTATCTAAGGTTTGATTATTTTCTTATAGCAGTTGGTTTACTTGTGTGCTACTTGAAATCTAGAACAAGCTCTGGGACATTAAGTCAGAGACAAGTGTCCTGATTCAGTGTTTCAGGATGCCACCAGAGAGATTGGTCCAGATATACCTGTATCTTAGTATGTGCATGAGTGTTACTCTTTCTCCCTTGTTACCAGGACCAAGGAACTGCACTGGGAACATAGTCTGGCTCCACACTAAAAAAGGATGGATGGAGAAAGCATCAATAAAGGAGTCAGGAGGTTTTCCTACCATTTTAAAGTCATGTGCTTTATTGATTTGGCACTTACCATGTTCCTTCCATTCTTAAACTGTTTTCCAGCACTCTGAGAAAGATGGGATTCTGCCAATTTTTCCTTGTTGCCTAAAGCTTCTGTAAATGGGAATGGAGCTCTGGAATGGAGCTCCTCCATCTTGGTGATATCATCCAATATTATTTTAATAAGATTAATAATCAGGAAAAAATATCTTTTATATTTACCCACATTGTTATCCTTTATGATGTTCTTCATTCCTTTGTATAGATCCATATTTCCATCTGAAATATCAATTTCTTCCTACCTGGAGGATTTCCTAAAGTATCTCTTGGGATGCAGGTCTGCTGGAGATTGTTTCAGCATTTATATGTCTGAATCTGTGATTGTTCCTTCTACTCCTTTTGAGAGGTTCTTTCCTCAGTTTCAGATGGCTTTGTCACTAGTTCATGCTGATCAGTACTCAGCTGAAGACTCCAGGGTCTTGCTTCATTTCCTCAGAGACCTTTCTTTGTGTACTATCCTTAATTTCTCTGGCTCTCTGTCCTGAGAACTCTGACTGGCTTGACCTCTTCAAATGCCCAGTTCCATTCTGGGGAGACCATTGGGCATTTCCTGGGCTGACCCATCCTACACTGCAGCCTGAAAACTTTCTCCAGGCTGTAACTTAGGTGACTATAGTGCTCAATTCTTTTGTTTCTAATTTTTACGGTCTACTGCAACATGCAATCTGATGTACAATATCTGAAAACTGTTTTATTATATTTTGAGTGGATAAATTGTTCTAGCATGAGGTTAAATCCAGTCCCTTTGCTCCATCTTGGTAAAAAATGGAAGCCAATCATTCACTTGTGATAGCAAATGATACACATATTATGATGCACTAAACACAGTAATTGGATCTGGGGTTTAGAATAGATGTGTCCATCAATGATAACTAGTTAGTTTCAACTTATTCCAAGATATTATTTAAAGACATCTAAATATATTTCCTAAGTTTTTTCCCCTAAATTATCCCATGACATCCCCCTTATTCCTGCTCTTTCACTATCTCACTCTTAGAATTGAGACAAACTATTCTGAATCTTGTTAGATTCATCAGTTCAATGGGATGATTTACCACCTTCTCAAGGTTGTAAATATTAATGAGATAATATTTGTGAAATGTTTAGTGCCTGACAAATAGTTTGTTGGTGGGAACTATTAGAATGAAAATTTTTCTCTGGAGGAACATAGATTTGGAAGAGAAGGAAATCTCTTTCTTAGCTGGACTTTGTGAAGTCAGGACATCTAGTCAAACTCCCCTGGCTTATGACATTAAGAGACAGTGTTGCCCAACAGGAGCAAGCCTGAATATGGAACCGTGACCTTCCTGTTATCCTCTGGGCTCCAATGTGTAGTCAAATTGAGCCTGAATCTCAGAAGAATAACTCACATTTTTAAACTATTTCTTAGACTCCTTGTACTGTACCACTATTTTTATTGCCAAATATACCAAATGTTTTAATATTTTGAATGTCTTTATAAAAGCCTTTCAAACTTCAGTGGCATATTTCAGCACACCAGAAATGCTGAATTTAAATACCTGCAGAAGCTACCTTCAAAAGAGGCTGAGGTGGACAGAGTTGGGGATCACATGTTTCCATCCACCCAAAGATTTGTGTTGTATATGATCTGGCCATTGTGGCATTGTATTTAAAACTTGACCTCTGGAGCAATACTTGGCAAAATCTCAGCTCAGCTACTTGCTTGCATTGTTGATAAAAGTTATATAACTGCTCCGTTCCTCCATTTGTGGGAAAAAATAGAACCTAATCTATAGAGTTCTTAGAAGTGAATGATTTAATATAGGTACACTTGTGTATATCCTGAGTATATTCTGATATTTTTAATATCAAAGCAACATCTGGCATTGCAGTGTGACAACTTTTGCCTCACCATACTCATTTACTATTTTGACTATTGGTGTCCTTTGAAAATTTTTGCTTGAATATATTTCAGTACTTTTTAGTACCTCCTCCAAGTTCTAGATCTTTGCTGTTCAATAATGTAAGCATTAGCCACATGTGGCTATGAAATTTAAATTAGTTAAATTTAAATAAAACTAACAATTCAGTTCTTCAATAACAGTAGCCAAATTTTCAGTTGCCAATACCCACATGTGCCCAGTGACTTCTGTACTCTATTGTGCAGATATAGAACATTATCTAAACTGCAGAAAGTACTATTAAGCATGTTGTTCTGGATCTTAGATATTTCTTCTATTTTATCCATTTACAAATTATTTGTTTTTTGCTTCTCTCTATTAATTACAATGTCTTTCCTCAAAAAAGACAAAACTTATTTATTTTAAGTTTTCAAGGTATGGGTTGGTATAATTTATTTATGTTAATCAATGTAAATATTTCTCATGCTAGAAGGCCAAGAATTTTCCTCGGAATATTTGTTTAGCTTTGTGATTTTGGCAATTTTAGGTAATATATTCAACTCTTTTATTATTTTTCATGTGTGTATTTTTATTTGTGCCGAGGTTATTTAGAAGCATTTCCCCCCTTAATTTTCAGTTTATAGATAACTTTAGTTTATAATTATTTTCTGCTTTTATTTCCTTTTCAATTTCAGCCTAGGAGGTCGCAGAGCTCCTGAGGATCTTCCCTAAGGTGAGGGGAAGACATCTGCCTTCTTTCTGAGACCTCGAGAAGATGCCTAGGTGCTTCCCTCCAGGAGATAGGGTTCTTTTCCCCTGTGGGCTCTCATTTGTGGGCCGCTTTAATAAGTTCTCCTGGGCAAGCGACAAGCAAGCTCTCGGCATCCACAAACCTCCTGGCCTAGAATGGTCTGTTTCACATTGGTATCCCAACCCCACTGGATGCCAAGCTCAGCTGTGAGAACCAGCACCTCAATCCTCTCTGCCTCCGCTGCCACCCCACTTCCCAAGAGATGCCGGCATCTGGTAGACCTGCAACCAACCTGGGCCCTCTCAACCCAAGGGAAGGAAGCCCTGCATCTGCTTAGGCGAGATGGGGTGGAGGCCAAAGGCCTTGGGAGGTGGGCTGGCAGGGCCTGTGGGAGCTGGGGCTTGGGTTGTTCCCAGAGATGAAGGCACAGGATGGATGTCTAAGGATCCACATCATACTCCCAATATTGAAGTTGCTTTCCTACATTATCTTCTAGGAGTTTTATGGTTCTTGCTTTTATGTCTTTGATTCATTTTGATTTAACTTTGTATTGGTTGTTAGATAAGGGTCCTCTTTCATTCTTTTGGTTATAGATATAC
The DNA here is from genome assembly GCA_029593785.1 of Cabassous unicinctus. NCBI lineage: Eukaryota > Metazoa > Chordata > Mammalia > Cingulata > Chlamyphoridae > Cabassous > Cabassous unicinctus. Next base: position 27,585 of record JAQZBX010012046.1, read on the forward strand.
AATTCAACCCACACCATTTGTTGAAAAGACTGTTCTGTCTCAGTATAGTGGACTTAGTAGACTTTTAAAAATTCAGTTGACTATAAAGACGAAGGTCTATTTCTGAACTCTCAAGTCAATATCATTGATCAATGTCTCGATGCTTATGCCAATACCATGCTGTTTTGATCACTGTAGCTTTATAATATGCTTTAAGATCAGCAAGTGTGAGTCCTCCAACTTTGCTTTTAACATGTTTTTGGCTATTCAGGGCTCCTTTCCCTTCCAAATAAATTTTCTAATTGAATTTTCTATTTCTATGCAGTAAACTGTTGGAATTTTGTTTGGGATTATGTTGGATATGTAAATCAGTTTTGGTAGAATTGACTTATGACAACATTCACATTTACAATCCATGAATACAGAATGTCTTTCTATTTGTTTAGGTTCTTTGATTTCTTTTAGCACTGTTTTATAGTTTTCTGAATAAATGTCTTTTACTTCCCTAGTTAAATTAATTTCTAGTTATTTTATTCTTTTAGTTGCCATTGTAAATGTACTTTTTTTCCTCAAGAATTCCTCCTCAGATTCTTCGTTACTAGTGTATAGAAACAAAACACTATTGACTTTTGCATTTTGATCTTGTATTCTGCCCCTTTTCTGAACTCACTTATTGTTGCTAGTAGCTTTTTCACAGATATTTTTGAATATTCTAAATATAGGATCATATCCTCTGTGAATGTGAGTTTTATTTCTTTTTTTTTTTTTTTAACCTGGAATCATTTTATTTCTTCTTCTTGCCTAATTGCTCTAACTGGAACTTCTAGCACAATGTTGAATAATCATGGTGACAGTGGGCATTCTTGACTTGTTCCTGATATTTGAGGGAAAGCTTCTAACTTTTCTCCTTTGCGTACAATGTTGGCACTGGGTTTTTCATACATGTCCTGTATCATGTTGAGGAATGTTCCTCCTATTCACATCTTTTGAGGTGTTTGTATCAAGAAAGAATGTTGGATTTTGTGAAATGCCTTTTCTGCATCTATTGAGATGATCGTGTGGGTTTTTTTTTCTATGACTTGTTAATGTGGTGTATTACCTTAACTGATTTTCTTGTATTCAACCACCCTTACATAATAGGAATAAAACCAACTTGATCATGGTATATACTTCTTTTATTATGACATTGGATGTGATTTACAAGTATTTCATTGAGAATTTTTGCATCTTTATTCATTAGAGAGTTTGGTCAGGAGTTTTCTAGTCTTGTAATGTCTTTATCTGGCTTTGATATTAAGGTGATGTTGGCTTCATAAAATAAGTTAGGTAATTTTCCCTCCCTTCAATTTTTTGGGATAGTTGGATGAGGATTGATATTAATTCTTCTCAAAATGCTTGGTACAATTCACCTGTGAAGTCATCAAGTTCTGGGCTTTTCTTTGTTGGGAATTTTTTTTTTTATGACTGATTCAATCTCTTGTGCTTGGTTTGTTGAGGTCTTGTATTACTTCTACAGTCAGGGTAGGTTTTTCATGTGTTTCTAGGAATTTGTCCATTTCATCCAGATTGTCTCATCTGTTGGCATATGGTTTTCCATAATATCCTCTTATGATCTGTTTTATTATGTGGGGTTAGTAATAAAGCCCCCCCTTTCATTCTTGATTTTATTTATTCTAGTCTTTTTTTCCTTCATTAGTCTAGCTAAGGATTTGTCAATTTTATTGCTCTTCTCAACAAACCAGTGTTTAGTTTTGTAGAGTCTTTTTTTTTTTTGGTTGTTCTCAATTTCATTTGTTTCTTTTTTAATCCTTGTTATTTCTTTCCTTCTGCTTGCTTTGGGATTAGTTTGCTGTTCTTTTTCTGGTTCCTCCAGGTGTTCAGTTAGGTATTTCATTTTCGTTTTATGCATTTAGAATAATAAATTTCCATTTCAGCCCTGTCTTCACTATATCCCTTTAGTTTTGATAGGTTGTGTTCTCATTTTCATTCACCCCAATATTTTTATTAATTTCTCTTGCAATTTCTTCTGTATTCCATTGATTATTTAAGAATGCAATGTTTAGCCTCCATGTATTTGCAAATTTTCCCATTTCCCAGGCTTAATCTTCTGACTTGAGATTTCTTCTGCCCTTGGGGAAACACAACTCTGCATACAAAGGTCACAGGGATCTCTTTCGCCTGGATGTTTCCTTTTCCCTGCTATTTGGTTAAGACAGGCATGAGCAGAAGCCTATGCGGTCTCACCAAAAGTAGCAACTTAGAGTCCTGGATCTCAATGTCTCAATTATAAGATCTCAGGTGAATGGAACTGGAAAATTCTTCAAATTTTATGTATTTCCTCCACAGTTACTTCCAATCCAAGTCTCTCCTTCTGGGGATGACTAGCTGACCCAGAGTCATTCCCTCATGTGGCCCTGCTGTCTACCCGACATGCTTTTCAAG
>JAQZBX010012046.1:30105-41909 GCA_029593785.1 Cabassous unicinctus
TTTTTTTTTTTTTTTTTTTTGCCAGGTGGCATATGTCTTTATTATGATTTCCAGATGGGACTTGGGGGGATGAAGGGAGGGTGTGGGAAGGAAGGCAGAGAAATCTTTAAAGACTGTAAGGTAAGTGCTCACTGCAGTCACACAATTTAATTGTGCTTCAAAGACAGTGTCCTATGGACAGGCTGAAAAATGGATGAGCAGTTGCAAGACTGGGTTCAAGATTAAATGGAGAATGAAACTTAGAATTTTTAAATGTATTTACATAATTTATAATACTTTATGTACTGGTCACATAAATATAGACTACAATTTTGCATATGCTAAGCAACAGATAATTGTTTTTCTCACCAAAATATTTGAGTTAAATAAAAAATTGAGGGTGCAGATGTGGCTCAAGTGGTTGAGTGCCTGCTTCCCACATGGGAGGTCCTGGGTTCAATCTCCAGCCTCAGTACCTCAAAATAAATATAATATAATATAATATAATATAATATAATATAATATAATATAATATAATAAATAAAATAATTGACAGCATTTACAAGACTTTCTTTTCTTTCTTTGTTCCTTTTTTAAACCATTGCCCGTCAGTTTAGAACACAGGAAATTAAATTTATTTCAGATCGCTTCCCTATCACTACCATCTCGATCATGAGAGCTTATTTAAAAAGTTGCCTATAATGTGTTTGGTCACACATTCATGACACGAGCTCAGAATGCCAACCAAGGGTTAGCTACACATCTGCTGTTTTTGTTGCTAATTTACTGTATCCATGCCTAGTATTTTCAATGAAAAGTGAGTGCATCAGAGATAGCAGGGGATGAAATCCTTTCCATTGGTCCTTTCAATAAATCATGTTAGCATCTAATAATAATTGCCATCCCTGTGTTTTCAATAAACTACCACATTTTAAATGGTCCAACTCTAACAGTGATAATAGGAAGCAAAGGAAACCATAATCCCCACAAAGTTCTTTTCTTTTCCCTTCAAGAGCCACAAAAGTGCTAATTTTCCCTTTATAAATGTTACATAAAATTTTGATTACAAAGCTCTCCACAATGTAATCCTACCATCCATAAAGTTATACATTCCTTTTCAGCAATGTCAAAAACCAGTGATGCAGTCCCTTTGTGTACAACAGAAATTCTTTACCCAAGAGAGGTCCAAAGACTGAAAACTCTTCTAAGAGAGAACAGATCTGGTCAATTTCTGTGAATCCTTTTAATTACAAAGATGACCCAAAACTGGCGAAAACTGGCGGCAAGGGCCTCAATCCTCCGTTAGATTAGGGACCACCTGCTTCACCAGATCTGAGAGGCTGGGGCTGGTCAACAGTAGCTTCGCTTTGGCTCTGAAGGCTGTCTTTGGAGTTTCAAGCCCTTACAGCCAGATGGCGGATTGGTGTCAGTGGATAGAACTCTTTGACTAATTTCTATAAAGCATTTATTTATGTTTATAGTGTTTTTTTTCTGCTGGTCTCTACAAAAATCTCATGGATGGAGTCAGCATAGTCCTTGGCATCGCTCTCCTTGACTTCTCTTACGTCGATAAGATCGCACTTATTTCCTGCCATGACAACTACAATATTAGGCGGACCATGTCGTTGAAGTTCTTTCACCCAGCTCTTTAATGTTGAAAATTTCCCTTCTTTTGTGATATCATAAACAGTGATGGCTACGGCCGACCCCCGATAGTACCTTGGTGCTAAGGCACGAAATGGTTCTTGTCCACCTGTATCCCAAATTAGGAATTTATGGAACTCATTTTGGTATGGGCCGTCTTCATCATAAATCCTTGGGTTGAAGTTGGGATCAAAACAGTCTTCCACAAACCGCCATTCAACCCTCGATTTACCTACCCCTGTATCCCTCAGCAGACACACTTCGAGCTCCCTCAGAGCCACGACCTGGGAGCCAGGGCCAGCCAGTTGCCGCCCTACCTTGAAGAGGGAGATGCCGGGCGTAGCACGAGCATTCCCTGGTGCCGCAACCTCAGGGCCCAGTCCCGGCCGCGGGGCACGTAGAGGCAGCGGCCGAAGTTCACTGGCCTCAGCCCAGCCCTTCCGCCGCGCAGCGCCCGCCTCAGCAGCCAGGACCTGGGTGCGGCCTCCGGGGTACCCCTCCCGTCGCCATCTTGGAACGCCGGTGGATGGACTCCAAGTACCTTTACTTGTGAGGGAAGGAAGAGAACCATGAGGTGAGTTTGGAGTGGGGTTGTGATGGGAGGCGGGTCCCTGGAGAATATAAGCTCTGAGCAGGGTTGGTGGTGAGGGTAGGAGGTGGAAAATTCCTGAAGTGATTTGCTTTCTGTGCTTACAATTCGTTTAGTGATGAAGAGTTCATTGTTTTTTAAAAGTTTATTAGCTGCTTCTGGAAGTAAAGAATTCTGCCACTGTCAAAAGAAAAAGAAAAATGTGCAGCAGCTTTTTATTCAGTACTGTTTAGTTGAAGACATCTAGAATAGTCTTACCCAAAATTGGATGTTCATGTGGGGATATCGGGGATCTAGAGAAGTGAAGTGCTCAGGTGACAGGGCCGCCCTGGGACCTCCAATCTGAATCAGGGAATCAGCATGCCCAGGGAGGATTCTGTCTGTGTCTTATCAGTGAGTCAGAAAAGGCCTCGGGATGTATGTAGAGTTTTCACCTTCTTAAGGTTCTCCTCTGGTTGGCCCATGTAGTCTAGGTTTGTAAAGTAAGGTTTAAAAAGTGAAGCTTTGAGCTCTATATGACTGGCTTGAAATAAAAGTTTTTTTTTTTTTTTTTTCACTTAGTTCTTTGTTTTATTCAAATGCAAAAACATAAATTCCAAGATACAAATTGTAGTTATAATCACTTGTGTTTGATTTAGAAACATCAGTTATATTTTGTTAACAACTTCCAAAACCAAATGTTTGTTGTTGTGACTAAAATGTCTCCCAGTCCGTTTCTGGAGGATTACTCTTAAAATATTTAGAAGCTACTCCAATCTTCACTCTACAAAAAGGAAAATGATGATCCTGTTACTGGATTTAATCTAGGTCCTTGACTTATGCTGCAGAAATGAATTTCAGAGCACATTGGGTTAGTTAGGCCAGTAATTTATTAAGGTAGGAAGGGAAGAGAAATGGGAGAAAATAACAGATCATGGGTCCCGGGTAGAGGGTAAGGGGATGAAGAGTGATAAAGAGGATTGATTTATAGACCACAGTTTCCCATTATAGATTATAAATGCCCAGGTTTTACTTGCTTGTTGATCTGCACAGGGGGACATGGCTAGAGCAGGGCGAATAAGCCAAGAGGGCTGAGAGAGAGTGGGAACCTGGAGCAGGAGAGATTTGACCTTTGCACCTGCTTTTAAACCATTAATTATTCCACCCTTTTGCTAATGCCATGGGAGGAGTCCCAGGTGTTTGCTGTTTTGATTGATTACCCTACCCATCAATCCCCTGGGTGGGCCCAATTATAAGGCCCCTGGAGAATACTCAGGGCTTCTCCTGGCTTCTGGAAGAAATCTCATGAGGCTCTTCCAGCAGTCATCTTGGAGGGTATTGATGTCCACATGGACCTCTCACCTGGTTCCAGATGCATCTATTGATTCCCTATTTTACTAGCTGGCTTCAATCCCATAAAAGAAAGATAATGAATGAAAGTTGTAATATGAAATACCTCCTTAAAGGCACTTTAACCATTACTAGGGAAACTAAGAAAGGCTTTGTGTTTTATTCCAAACTATAGCAACCATCTTAAATAGCCTGCAAAAGTGCATTTCTGGTCCTATCCCAGCCATTAATAAGATGTCTCACATCACTTTTTATTACATGAAAGGCCAATTCTTCATCAACAGGATTAGAATTTGCTAATGTGTTAAGGTTCTTTTCCTAAGAAAGAGGAAGTAAGGAAAACTCAAGAGTCTATAAACCAAAAATTAAATACATATATTTAAATGTACTCTGACTTAAACAATTTAAAATGCAGTTGAACTGAATGAATAATATAAAAACTTGAAGCAACATTATAGAAGGAAAGAAAAAACATAAATGGCACCCAAGTATTTTAATATTTATGGGAAAAATGGTATCTTTTCAAGTTTAAATCCAAAATTCTTCCCACTTTTTAGATTTACTAAATCTAATGAATGTCTATAACTTATATTTTAGTTACTCACATTCACTTCTGCTGAGAGCAAAATAATTCTTAATGTTCTAGAACAAATATCCAGCACCAAACCAAACAAAAAACAGATACAGTGCGAATATTCTCACTGTCTTGATTTTGTGATAATCAGGGGAGGCTAAACATTCACTGGATTTGAAGCCATGCATGTGTCCCCAGACCTAATTTTTCTCCCTAGGTCTGGTTTTTAGAATGCTGGTGATAAGCTAAGCCTGATTTATTATATGACCATCCTGTATGGGAAAAGACTGTAACTTTGGGTATCTTTGGTCAACCTTAAGAGATACACCAGGGGGATGTATATGGCTCAGGTGGGTGGGTGTCTGTCTCCCATATGGAGGGACCTCAATTCAACCCCCAGGATCCCCCAGTAAAAATTGAAAAAAAAAATATAGAAGGTGCTTGGGCCACCAGGCACTGTGCACAGGTGTGCTGCCAGGCCCCATGAGTGGGTGAGCCACCAGGCCCCATGCACAGGTGAACTGCCAGGCCCTGCAAGCCACTCAGCAAAATGTCTACATGTGTGCACAAATCACTACATTTAGACTAGTGCAACTGGTTTCTACCTTTCCCAGAATTCCCAGAGCCTGCTTTCTTACTGCTTCCCTCACTCACTGATTTCTTATTTCCATTTCCATTTCCAGAGCCAACTTTTTTTTTCACTATAGAAATCACATAATTCAATAGATGGACTTAAAAGTCATCACAGATCAAATTTTAGGAATGTCTTGACTACAATTACAGGAATTTTCCACCAAAGTAGAGTATAACTAGCAGGCAACCTTATAAAGATTTTAAAGTTTAGTTTTTAGAACAATACACCAGGGCCAAACCACTGAAAATATATATTGCATAACTAACCCAACTGTATCCTGTCACATTCCTTATAATTTCACACCCAATTCTAGGTTTAATAGAAAGTCATCTTTTAGCATCCAAAGTTTTAAATTCTGTGTCTCTTTCTTTACTCTACCATCATGGTCTTAAAAGAATCTATCATATCTTCTTTGAAGCAGCATGATATAGAAGTTTTATTTTTGTACAAGTAGAGCTTTAAAGTAGTTTTTTCTTTGTTATGTCTGTTTATACAGAGTCAACACATGATGGCTTTTGAAGTTCATTTCAACAGGTTTATTTTGTAAAGATAGGCTTCTTATTACAAATTTCTGCAAAGAATGAACATATGTTTATCTTTGTTCTTAAAGTAAACATGAGGAAATGATGGAATGTGAGCAATGTTTTTTATTTTTTTAAAGATTTATTTATTCCCCCCCACACTCATTTTTTGTGTGTGTGTGTGTGTGTTTGTTCACTGTCTGCTCTCTGTTTGTGCTTCTGTGTCTGCTTGTCTTCTCTTTAGGTGGCACTGGGAAATGATCCTGGGACCTTCCAGAGTGGAGAGAGGCACTCAATCTCTTGTGCCGCCTCAGCTCCCCTGCCTGCTGCTCCTCTTATTGTCTCTCTTCTGTGTCTATTTTTGTTGCATCATCTTGCTGCACCAGCTCTCTGTGTGAGCCAGCTCTCCATGCAGGCTAGCTTGCAGCACAGGCCAGCTTGCTGTGTGGACCAGCTTGCTTTTCACCAGGAGGCCCCAGGAATTGAACCCTGGATCTCCTATATGGTAGATGGGAGTCCAATTGCTTGAGCCACATCCACTTCCCAGCAATGTTTTTTAAAGATGTTTTTAGGTTAAGCACAATATATATATATATTTGGTTTGGCATCTTTTTACCATTCTAAACTGTTTGCACTGGCATTCTTCAAAATGTAACCCATTTTTAGTAATGGAAAGATAACACACACCACTTAATCCCTTGTGTGCCTAACTAGTAGGTCAAGAAGCTGGCAGAGTCTAGGTAGTTCTCTTATTTTTTTTTGAGTCTACTTCTCAAGCTTAAAAATACTTGAGGTATAAGCTTAAAAATACCAAATACAGTATAATTTAAAGAATTCTGCTACTACTGTCATGTATATATTGTATACACAGCAAACCAGTCTTTTGATGGAACCCACAACTCTGAGAATGCTCTCAAATGACGAAAAGTCCAAATCATTGAGCCAAGTCAGTGGTAGGAAGATAGCAAGAACTAAAGAACATACTTAGAAACTAGTTGTTTGGGAAACAGTGGGTATTTTCAAAGTGAAGAATAACCCCAGGACTGAGTTAACATATCTTCATTGATATGAATGGAGATACAGGTGAGCTAGGGATAGCTGAGCTATGGGAAAGCCAATCCTGAAGCAAAGAAAGAAGTTCTAGATATATTTAGACAACATAAGGGGTCAGAGTGAAGTCATACAAAGAAATCTTTTCTCTACCTAGCCTTGAAAAAGGGATTGATGCCAAGATACAATGGGGAAACTGAGAGAAGATGACTCCAAATTTATCATGTGCTGCTTACTCCTTTATATACAAAGTAGAGCAAACTATAGATATATTCCTAAAAATGCCTGCAGAGAAAACCAGAAAATAGTCCATACTTTTTCCATTTACACTAATATAAACAGATTTTGAGGTTGTCTGTAGTGTTTGTAGTTGCTGTAGTCACAGCAAGAAATGCAAAGTGCCTATAAGAGAGGGGACAAGAGTCCCATTTCTAGGCATCTTAATACTACACACTCAGATGAAAAGGAAAAGAAAATCTCAGGGACTGAGCCTTTCCTCCAGCTCCCGGAACTTCTCTGTGATCACTGCTATTAACTACTTACTAGGCACTTCTTAAGGCCAGAAATCAGAAACTCTTCTATTTCATGTCACATTTCTAAAATCACCACAACTATCTTCATTAAAAATGTCAGCCTTCAGTGCTAAAGCACTTTTTTTTTTTATTCTTAAGGCAAAATGTCATATAAGAATAAGATTTTGCTACCCACTCCCCTCCCCCAATTCACCTGCCTTTGTTGTATTCTCTCCCCACTGTGAGGGCCAAGATGTGCTGGGATACTGAAAGAGAACTTAAAATTTCAAACGCAGCCCTTGATATAATGTGTAAGATATATTTTATAAATGCTATTATGGCAAAATTAAACATATTTAAATGCCTATAGCATATGGATTCTTTTACCAAGATACAAATAGAATTTATACTACTTTCAATATTGGTATTAAAAAAGAGGCTATTTTAATCCAGCCACATGTACAGAGGTGTGAAGTTTTGTTTTTTTCAAAGCTAAGAACAATGACCCTAAATAAAATGTTTGTTTACACAGAGAAGTAGCATATTAAAAAACCAAATCATTAGCCTTTGCTTAATTCCACTTACAAACTGCCAGTATGACTATTCATGAGTGTCTCCATCTTCTTTGGAAGTAATACTGTTAAAATGATTTTGATATTCTCATATCTGAATTTAAATCTTTTTTTTCCTCCCAGCTGTAATTTTGTTTTAGGTACAAGTACATAAGCACCACCTTATTTCTAATGCTTAGTCAAGAAGGGTAGAAAATAACAATAAAAAATTGTTTTATAAATATGGTAAAAGAATCCATGTATTCTCAGGATGCCATATCAATAATAGTAGTAGTACATGCTTTAAACAGCAATTAAGAATAAATTTTAGCCAACACCTTGATGACAAGGGAATGTGCTCTCTTGTTGAAATGGTATGACTGCCATCCAAGGGACTAAACACATGATTATTGAAATTAAAAGATAGAAAGGACAAAAACTGTGAATTTGCTGGGCTACTTTACAGAATATTTGTCTATGATGAAACCACAGCATCTACAAAACAGATTTGGGTTTTTAAGGGAATTTTTAATATACAAGAAATTTCTTCTGGTTGTTTGAAAAATTTTGAGAACATATGAATAAATAAAGCTTAGTAATTTAGGATTTACTTTTGTAGAAGAATATTGACAAATATTAAAATGTTATACATGCACTTTAAACTTTATAGTATAAATCTAAGCCACAAAACATCCAATGTGAATTACTGATCTCTCATGACTGACTTGGATTTAGATGTTATATTATGTTTTATTGAAATGAACTTCCAAAATTTTGTCAATGCTGATTTATGTTCTATTATTTCTCACTGAAATCTTTAGGAAATCCAAAAGGCTAGTATTAAAAGTAATTTTTTTTCCTTCTTGAATCACCTAAAACATGCCCATTTGAATTAGCCTTCAGATTTTCAGGACAAAAAGATATGCAAATGAGAGTATACAGAATATGTTTTAACACACTTATGATGTTTGTTTACAGTTATGACAGAAATACTTTCAACTTTCAGATACTGGAAAAAAATACCCTAAGTAAATAAAATGCATGATGGGCCAAGTTACTTCTTAGTAGAAGATATACTTCATCTCAATCAATTTTTACACCAAATGCTTAACAGCATTGGAAAAACATTTGCATCTTCTAATTGCCAAACATTGTATTCATGTGTGTTGGAGAAAAGGCGGTGCTCACTGGGATGTGGAGACTGATGATTGCAGGCAGGAAGTTTATTGAGAAGCTCTCCCAATGGAGGGGGTCTGAAGATTAGCCCACCCCTGTAATGGGGAATATAAATTTATGCAGTACCTTCCTTGTAGGGAAATGATAGCCAGTGGGAGGGGGCCAAGGGTCCAAGTGAGGTGCAGGGGCCAATAGGAAGCCCTAGAGGTGAAAATTTTCCCTAGTATGGCTAGAGGGTAGGGGGTTAGGGAATTATGTTTTCTTGGAATGCTGGAGGAGCAGGTGGTGCTTGATCTGGAGGGGGCGGTGAAGGTCTCTATCCCACTTTATTCCCTTCTCCATGTGTTTTCTTTGTTCACCTTTGGGGGAAGTGCCAGCTTTTAGGCACATAGGCTATGGGGGGACCTTGTCTTTCCTCATTGCATGTCAGTGAGAACTGAGTCACAGCTTGTTAATTATTGCAAACCTAGTGAGGGGGAGCATCTAACAATGTGGTAGAAAAAGATTAAAAAATCTCAAACTATTCCATTTCCTAAAATAAGAAATTGTTGTTGTTCCTTGGAAAATATGCTTCACTTTTCATCTCACATGATGAGCCGCATGGTGACTGCACCACAAGTACAAGCACCACAACCGGGCATCTCCACATGCTTAGGCAGGGGCTTAGCTCCCTTCTGTCCTTTGGGTGTCAGCAGCCTGGCCCCTACACCCTGGTCAACCTGGTTAGGGCCTGGGTTCTTCTGCCGGCCATTGGGCTGCTGTGCTTATCACACCCCAGCACAGTCTACTCATTAGAGTAGACAGCTAAGCCCCTCCTTCTCCTCTTCCCCCTACCCCCACCCACAGAGACCTCAGCCCTTGGAGGGGCATGGGTACGGGCCACCATGAGGCAAGTGAAAAGTATTTTTTAATTTATGTATCTTCTTCCATTTAAAATAAAATGCTATTGCCAATTCAAAGACACGATTGTTTCCTTAAAAAACCATTTGCCAAAAACAGCTATTGAAACACAACTGAATTTTGCATTATTGTAATGTATCTCTCAACTTTTATAAACTATTTTATTAGGACTAATCGTTTTGCTGTTTTTTTTGGGGGGGGGTTATATATAGGATCATATCATCTTTGAATAGAGATCATTTTATTCCTTTCAAATTTGGATGCCTTTAATTTTTTTCTTCTCTTATTTCTCTGGGTAGAACTTCTTGTACAATGTTTAGTGGAGGTAAAAGAAGTCTGTCTTGTCTTGCACCCAATATTAGGGGAAAGAATTTCAATCTTACATGATTGATTACGATGTTAGCTATTGGGTTTTTAGAATTGGTCTTAAAGATGTTAATTCCCTTCTAATCCTGTTTTTGTATGTCTTTAACATGAAAGGGTCTTTGTATTTTTCCAAATGCCATTTTGGCATCAATTGAGAAGATTGTGTTTTTTTCACATGCCATTAATGTAGTATATTACATTGATTGATTTTCTTATGTTGCACCACCAGGGCATCCCTGGGATAAATCTTTTGTTGTGGTAAATAATCTTTTTAATATGTTGTTGAATTTGGTTTACTAGTGTTTCCTTGAAGGTTTTCACATTTTATACATAAGGGAAACTGGTCTAAAAGTTTCTTACCTATGCTGTGTTTATCTGACCTTTGGTATCAAAGTAAAACTAGCCTCATGGAATAATTTAAGAAATGTTCTCTCTTCTTCACATTTTTGGAAGAATCTGAAAAGGATCACTGGTCATTCTTCTATGAATGTTTAGTATAATTCACCATTGAAGCCATCTGTACATGGACATTTGTTTTTGTAAACTGATTCAGTTTCTTTACTTCCTATAGGTATGTTGAGATTTTCTTTTTGATGAGACACTTTGAGGTTTTTGTGTGTTTCTACAAATTTGTCCATTTTGTTTGGATTATATAACCTGTTAGTATACAATTGTCCATAGTAATATTTTACAATTCTTTTTATATCTGTAATATCAATAGTGATGTCTCCAATTTGAATTTTGATTTCAGATATATGTGTTAGAGACTAAGACTGAACATGTTTCCTAGACTATCCTTCATGACTATGTTCACAATTATTTCTAATGACTCATTTCCTTATTTCTTCTCAATGAAGTTTTAAATCTTCCCATTATATATACAGGCATGTTTCCCCAATGCTTAATCCATTAATTCAGTCACTTATTCATTCATTCAACACAAATTTTTGCATATCTACAATTGCGCAGGCATTATGGTAGACAGTGGGGATAAATTCTTTAGCAAAACAGGAATGATCTTTACAAAGACTGTTTTTCTTTCTCTTGACCAAGCTGCCAGCCATACTCTTCTTGTGCCACTACCTGCTACCTCCCATTCCTGACTGTCTTGAAACCCTTCTTGCATCTGCGAGACTGTAGAGAAAAGCCATCCAGATTGTAGGGAAAAATAAAAAGTAAGAAAGACAACTTCAGGCCCTAAGTATTCTAAATATCAACTCTCTCCCAATTGCCCATCCTTTCTCTCTCTCGCCCTGACTATCCAGGCACATGAGAGGCTCCTGAATGAGGAGTTCCTCACCTTCTTCCTATCTCCTTGCTCTTACATATGAGGACTTTTTTTCTTTCTTTTTTTTTTTTATTTAACAAACTGCTTGTTTCCACGTATTTAACAATAATGTTAAATATATTCTGTGGTATCTGCATCTTGTCCCTGGTTTATGATAACCAACTTTTTAGAGAGTGAACACAGGACACAGCAAAGCCAGAACAAAGTAAAAAAACAACAATTGTGTAATATATAATAAATAATGATTCATATATGCATTGATACTCAAACATAAAATATGTATAATAGATGTTTATATATATTTTATTAGAAAAGTTGTCAACTTACAAAATAATCATGCACGATGTGCAGAATTCCCATACAACACTCCTCCACCAATGCCTTCCATTGTTGTGGAACATTTAGTATGCATTATGAAAGAACATCATCAGACTTTTATCACTAGCTGTGGTCTATAACATACATTTGGGATATTTTTTCCATACCTCCCTATTATTAACAGAGTACCTTCTTTGACATAGTTGTAAAAATATTACAATATTGCTGTTATCTATAATCTATAGATTACATTAATTGTATTTCCCCAAGCATCACCATATTCTTACCACCTTGTAATAGTAATTTACCTTTGTTCTAATTCATAGAAGAACATTCTTGTGTTTGTACTATTAACCACAATCCTCATCTACCT
>JAQZBX010012047.1:0-41805 GCA_029593785.1 Cabassous unicinctus
GGGTGATAGTTACTTTGATAAGCAGGATGAAAAGGGTAGGCTTCATTGAGAAGACGACATTGAGCAAAGTCTTGAAGATGACAAAGGTAACTATGGGCCGGCAATTTTAGGTGAGGAAAGTTCTAGGCTGAGCAAAGAGTCAGTATAAAGTTTCTAAGGGGGAACACCTTAGATTAGCAAGGAGGCCATACAGTAAGCAAGGGTAGAGAAATAGGAGTTGATGCCAGAGAGGTATAGGGATAGTAGAGGAATAGGGGAAAGTCATGTAGACTCTTGTAAACCATTGTGACGACTTTGCGTTTATTGGGAGTATGTATAGAGGCAAGCCATTGGAAAGTCCTGCACGTGGCATTGAGAATAAACTATAGGAAACAAAGATGGAAGCAGGAAAACAATTGAGGTTATTAAAAAGAGTCAGGAAAGAGATGGTGCAGCCAAATACAATTTGTAGCAGTGGAGGTGGTGAAATGGTTGAATTCTGAACATGTTTAGTAAGTAGACAAAAAGGGATTTCATGAGTAGAAGTAGAATATAAGAGAAAGAAAGTAGACTAAGGTGAAACTTGGATTTTGGCTTAAGAAAGTGGAAAAATACTACTCTGTATGTTTCAATGGGAATGTATTTTTCATATTTTTGTAAAATTATTTTATGTAAATAATTTAAAATATACACATGTATGTGTTCACACACACACATATATATATATATCTCAAATGTTTTCTTAGTCTATTTTATTTTTGTTGATGAAGTTTGTGACATACAGATTTTTTCTTAATTTTTATACAGGCAAATTGATTAACATTTCCCTTTCAGTTTTCTGCCTTGGCTTTTGTTATTCTGCAACCATGCAAATATTTATCTAGGTTTTCTTCTGTTTCTTTACTGTTTAACACTTAACATTTTACTATATCTGAAACTAATTTTATTGTATGACATAAAGAATATATCAAATCCTTTTTCAGCTGTCAGTAATTTATTCCTGTATCATTATTGGAAATACTATTTTCATCTTATACAAAATTCTATTTAGCATTTTCCATTGTTTCCATTAAACTGAATTTATGTTTATCTACCAGTATCAAATCTTCTTAATTATTGCTGTTTTGGAACATGCTTTACTATTTGTTGTTAAAGATATAAACAAAATTTTCATTTTTCAAAATTTGTTGGCTCATCTCAGTAATTTGTTCTTCCAGAATGAGGAAGAATCAAGCAATATATCATTTAGAATTTGATGCAAAATTGTAAGTGCATTTAATAAGAGTTGCCATTACTACAACTTTGAATCTTCCACTCCACAAAAATTTATTTGAACACTTGTAGAATCTATCTTTATTATCAAACTTTTAAAAGAAAATATATAAAAATGGGTTTAAATGTTGGCATCTTTTTATTTTCCTGCTTCTTAGTTCATCCTTTCAATTTCAGGTCTATACCCTCTTATCCTCAGTTTTCTTTCACTATATCTGCAATTAGTTCCTCTGTTGTGTCTCGTCTTCAAAAACACCAGATATTCACATTTTGAATTTCCGTTATAAGCTTTATCCAATATTCTCTATTATTCATACACTTTATTTATTCTGTGGCTTATTATAAAACTTGTTCTCCACATTATTGATAATTTCTATACTTTACTATTTTTATTAATTAGTAAACTTTATTTCAACTTCAAAAAATAAAATAACAAAGGGCAACTCAACAAATTATGGAAGCATTACTTTAAAAAATTCTGTTCGGGCACATTTATTTAATCCTAAAAACAAACTCAGTTGTTTCTCCAGTGTTCAGAAAGATAAATAAATGAGCACAGATTGGTTAAATGACATGACCAAGGTCTCCTTGTTAATGATGAAAATGATGAGAAAAATAAATGCTTGATCATATTCATATCTCATAAAACTAAATCCCATACTTTTTATTTACCTTTTGCAGTGTTATAGCACCTTCTTTGCCTTTGCTACAAAAGGTTACCATATACTGTAAACTATATTCTATAGGTTAATGCTAATTATTTTATAATTATAGAATTTTATACATATAATTTTAATGCTAAAACTAAATCTGATACTTCAGATTCTTAACTCAGCAAACTCCCTTTTAATCAGTCTGTTGTCGCATCGTTTCATTCTTCATCTCTTCTTTCATAGAATTACTGTTTTCATAAATACCATTGATAACATTGAGTAATGCCTTATTTAAATTACTTCTATTTCTTGAAATAACTCTTTTAAAAGTAAATACTCAAGAAAAATAGAACAAAGATAAAACAAACAAAAAAAGTATTCCTCAATCTAAATCTTGATTGTTAGATCTTTCTTTTTTTATGTTGCTGAAAGTTGAATTAGGCCACCTTCTGTTATTGTCATTATTTTTCCTGTTTACTTTTACTTAAATGGCAAGAGGATTATTCCACCCCCACAGCTGCCCGTGTACAAAAGGGTGGATTATTCTCCCCGTGTATAGGACTAAATTTCTCTTTTTCATCTCGAGCCTCAGAACTGGTTTATGTGCAAAGATTTTGGCTTAATTTCTGGTGTTTGGCCCAGATTTATATTGTGTGTCTCTTCTGTACTAAAGAAGAAACTCTTGGGCCTTCTTTCCTGTTAGAATACCATGAAGAGAAGATATATCTAAACAATATGATTTCCTTTCCATTTAAATCCCAGGAAAAAAGATGATGTAAAACTATAGCATATAGGTGTGTCTGTTCTCACCCACATTTCTTTTTCTCAAAGAAAGGTATAAATGGGGCAGGAAAGGTGAATATGATAGCTTAGAAATTAGCTTTGGGGCACTACAGGTATCGTTTTCACTCTTCTGCGATGTGAAGACCTTGCGTCTTTAAGGTGATGGATACAGAAAATTGTTGAAGATTGAACATCTCACAACTGTAGTCCTTCAAGCTCTGGCCTCCTCCCCTCCCTTACTCTCTTTCTCTTTCTCTTTCTCCCTCTTCTCCTCCCCCCTAATTAGTACTCTGGTAGGGAAAGTTGCTAATGTTCCTGCTGAAAATGTCCATATATTTTGTATATTTTTATATTTTCATAAGCATTTCAATCAAAGACCAAGTACATTCAGCATTATAGACTTTTAGCAGTATAAAACCATCTTCCTTAGTGAATTTTGAAATGATTAAATAGTATCATACCAGAAGTTATAAGAGAACTTATACTTCAAAGATTTTTGCCAGCTGTTCTTTGTTGGCATAGACCTTGTCTAAATGCATGTTCTTATCATTTATTATTTTTAATAGTTTTAGTATCCACAAATTCTTATTTACAATGTCCAACATTCTTAGAAAGGTAGCTAGGAAATCAAATATATAACTACAAGAACATGTAATGCATTTTGCATAATTTTGCTATTCTAATACTCATGAAAAATATAATCTGAAATGTACAATAAAATGATATTTGAATCCATGAGTTATTAAACCATTCTTTAACAAACCAATATTTTCAAGTTTAAAAAATAATATTTGAAACCACAATTTAGTTTTCTTACCTTTCTGGATATGTAAGTGATTTTAACATTAGACTATGGATCCTGTAGTTGCATGTGGTACATTGCAGATCTGAGCTCTGGAAATATGTCAAACCAATTCTTGAAATAGTTACAACATCATTGAAAAATTGAGCAAGAATCTTGACTTCTTGAAGTTTATAAAATGATTTGCTCTCCCTAAAGAGAAAATATGATATATTTGGTATATTTATAATTTGAAATATAAATTTAACTATAAAGTCAATATAATCTTAACAATGCAGGATACAGTGATAAATCTCTAGGGAAAAGGCCAAACAAGACATTTATGAAAGAATGTAATTAAACAGTAATTTAAACATCATCATCATACATGAATGCCCATATAGAAATGTTTTTGAATTGCTTTTCGGGAAAAAAAAAAGCGGGACAGCTTATCTTTCCAACTAGATAGCTTTATTGAATGTTTGTCTGAGGTTGAAGAAGTTGAGCTTCTTTTTTAGATCCCTCAATAACTAACACAGTTCCTTGAGCAGACTAAGTGTTCACATAATATTTATATTTTGTTTTTTATCATTTTATCAAGTATTTGTACTTGAAATAATAATTTATAAAAGCTTAAAATTTAAAAGAAAAAATGTAGTATTTAATAATAATTAATACAATTTCCTGAGAATTTACAATGTTGTTGGAATTATAGTAAAGCTTTACATACTTGAACATTTAACTATCTCACCAACTCTCTAGGGATTAGGAACTATTAGTCTTGCCATTTTGCAGATGAGAAAACTGAGCGTCAGAGCAACATATTGCCTTTCCCAAGGTCACCCAGCCTGGGAATACAGAGATGGACTACAAATCCAGCCATGTCAATGTTCTTCACCACTTCTTCACCCAACTGCTCATTCCTCACTACCAGAAATCTGGGGTCCTGGAGTCAATAAGACAAAAGTGGGCCTGATTCCAAAGGGAAATCTTCTACCTAATCCTCTGCGTTTCTTCTCATTAGGTAAAACTGAAGGAAAGGTCCAGGCAAAGAAGGAGGAGGAGGCACAGGAAGAAAGCAGGGAGGGAGGAAAGGAGGGAAGGAAGGAAGGAAGGAAGGAGGGAAGGAAGGAAGGAAGAAAGGAAGGAAGGAAGGAAGGAAGGAAGGAAGGAAGGAAGGAAGGAAGGAAGGAAGGAGGGAAGGAAGGAAGGAAGGAGGGAAGGAAGGAAGATTTTAAATATCTGTTGAAATAATTTCTTATACTCACTGGAGTATTGCCAATGCCTGGTTCAATATTTGAAAAGAAAAATTATGAACATTGTTATTTTATTGTTATTAATTTAAAGCCTATCTGCTACACAAGACTGAAATTATGTGAGGGAAGAAATCTAATTTGTCCAAAATTTCATCTCCAATTTCTAGTATAGTTCCTGAAATACAGAGCCCTCAAGAATTTTTATGGCATGATTAAACTGGCCTGTATTTGTGTATCTCTTAGCTCAGTAAATGGTACCATAACTCAAATAGTTTCCAAGCTCAAAACATGAAATCATCCTCGACTGGTTTCTTTCCTCCACTTTTACATGTTCAGTCAATAACAAAAACACATCCATTCTAAAGTCTAAAATCTCTAGAATCTAACTCACCCTTCTTTTTCACTTCACTGACTTGGTTCAAGTTCCTATCTTCCTTAATATGAATTATTTCAAAAGCCCCACCTCTGGATTCCTGTCTCCAGTCTTGTTCCACTAAAAATCCCCCATACTCATCTACCTGAATGATCATTCTAAACTGAATACCCAATACTGACATTCCCCTGCTTAAAATTCTATATTGATATATAAAGATATTTGGCTTCATATTATAAAGTTTAAGTGGTTTTAGAGACAGAAAAATGATCACACTATTATAAGTATCCAAAATTACGATGTAAAACACATTTGTAATAAGATCCAAATTTTGTTAAATTACAAAAAAAGGTCTGTGTGTTTATCAGCAGCATGCACAAGGTAGAAGTAAGTGAAAGGGGGATGAGAAGGAGGAATATAATTATAAACTAAATGGCAAGCATGGGTATCCCTGGATGATATAATTATAGGTTACTCATATTTTTTCCTATATAATAAGCATATTTTCTAAAGTGAGCAATTAATAGTGTTTCAATTTTTTAAAGGGAAATAAATGATCACTTAAAATTCTCTAACTTCCCTGGCATCTAAAAAATAGTTAAATCCCAAAACATTAATAAATACGGGGCAAGAATTATTCATGGACACAAAATACAACTGTTAATCCGTCTTGGATGGACAGACTATTTACCATGTGTATGTGCTCCCAAAGTGTATATTCCTTCATGAAAAGTGCGCTAATTCATGTATTTAAATAAAATGTGTCAATATTTCACCGTGTTACACATAGAATATGATATTTGTAAAGTAAGTCAAGACTCACAATTTCTTTGCATCCTAAACAAATTTGAAACAACTACTATAAGACTGCAATGTGCTAGTCCCTGATTTCAGGAACTTTCTTAACTTCCTCTCTCTGTTCCCTGACTTCCCCTAACTGTATGATCTCCCCTTCAAATACTTCCTTGCCTCTTCCTCTGTGGGGACACAATACATTAAGTGTTCTTCTATTGGAAAACTTGTTACTCAAAGCTATAATTATGTCCTAGTCTCCTCTAGGATTCTGTGATCTCTTTAAGAACAATAACTCTATCAGTTTCAGTTTGGATTCCCATCATTTTGTGAAACATCTGACAAGTTTGGTGCAGAAGAGCATTTGCTGAATATATGAATATTTCAAAATATGACAAAGCCTATTTCTGATAATAATGAACAATAGACTTTATATACATACATATAAAATTTTGAGCAATTTCAAATAATGAACTATTGTGGGAAAATACTATTAATTTTTATAACATTCAAATCAGTACTCAAAATTAGGTGGAAAGGGCTTACAACTTTCTCTTAATAAAAGATGGGCCTCCTGAAATTCCAAAGAGGACAACAGTCATAGTCAGAACTTAACCCAAATTGTTATAAGGCCAGAGACAATCAAATAGACATATGGTACCTGTGAGCCTTTTAAAAACAGTTTCATTATTTAAAGAAGTTCTAGAAGTCTAATATAGCAGGTTGGAATCCACAATTTTAATAGTAGCATAATGTTTTATATCATTATTTACATAAGAGAAAATGAATTCCCTAGTTTGGGAATTTATTAAGCACACTCATATACATTCAACATATTCAAGCTAATGACAAACTTTGGGATGATTAGATAATTTTTAAAATATGTACACACATTCACAAATACATATACTAACATAGATAAAAAAGATAAATAGAAGATTGAGGAAAAACAAAACCCTCACCTATTTTGGGGGTGGGGGATTATGTCTGGGACAACTCTCTGAAATATGGAAATAGGGTCACTATATGGATAGAAGTCACAAAACACTTATTCACATCACTGTGAACACTACCTTGCTTAAAAATGTGAGAAAATTAGAAGGTAAGGTGGTTCAATGAGAACCCTGGGCTGAGAGTCAAGAGAAAATAAAGAGTTACTTCAACTCTACTAACTCCCTTGTAGTAATTAGTTTTGTAACATAAACCAGCCACTTTTTTTTCGTTCATATTCAGTATCTTCCTCAGGGGAATGAAAGAATTACAATACAATATCTAAGGTTCTTTCAATATCTAACACTCTAGGAATCTCTGGATAGAAAAGTTACACAATTTGGATTATCTGCTGAAGTGGATACTCAAAACAAACATTTAATTCGTGAGAAACAAGATACTAAATTGTACTTACTCATAGAGCCTTGGTTCTTCAACAATCCCCAGCTGGTTTATTAATTTAAATGTAATATACCCATCTGTCATAGTTTTTTCCAGAAAAATTATACTGAGAACAAAGTAATAGGCTACGAAACAAAAATATAGAATCCGATTCACATTACATTTTTACGTCGTTTTATGCACATACGTATGTATGTATATATGCATGCAATCTAGGTATACTATATATGAAAATAATAAGGGATATTTATTTGGTAAATGGGTAATATATTTTACTTCTTGTCAATTTTCAACTAGTCCTAAAAACGAGTAATGAAGAAGACAGTCATCAGTCATGAGTATGGTGAAAATTTAGCCAAATAGCTGGTGAATACAAATTGATATGCAGACCAAAAAAATTCAGAATTTAGATCATTTAAACAACCTTTTCCAAGATATATATATGAGGTGAATACAGTAAGCTTCCTTAATCATCTGAACAGAAGTCTCAGCTAAATTCACTTGACATATATAAAAATCCCAATTTCACTGGCTGTTTAGAAATAGTGTAAAATATTTACTCCTACATAGGGTGAGCTCACAGTTCTTATTCAAAATGCCCCTACTAAAATTTAATAGAGCATTTCTTTCATAGGCAAAGATGCTTAACTCAACCCTATACTCAAATTTTCAGGGCTATTCAGGAAGCTCTGCTTATCTGTGAGTGAACCGAAGACCTCCTAGAACACAATGTATACTTATGGCAATTAAAGGAACACGTAATGCTTGAAATGTTCCTGTGAGAAATCTCTTCACAAAAATTGTGCCTGTTAGCTGTTAAATGATGCTACAAAATAGCCAAGAGTATCCTAATGTCTTGTGCCTGATACATAGCACCACCTCAAATAAGGTAACAGATTTATGATTGGACCCTCATCAAGGGTCAATAATTTCTAACACAAGAGATATAGAGGAGCACTTCCTACTTTGAAGTAACTGCCCCTTCTCAAATACTTTGTTCAACTTCGTCCAAAAAAGTAGGGGTTGAGTGTTGCTCAGATGATTTCTGTCAGCATGACATATTGAACTTTAGAGAATAAGTTCCATCTGCTACATATACATAGAAATACATAAATATGTAAATAAACAACCAAACTCAGAAGAAAGAAGGGGAAATATCAGGAACTAAAAATGAAGAGAAATGAAAGCCAAGGCCGTAAGAAGGAATTCTTAAGTCCCTGATTCCCCCCAGAGACTTAAGAACTGGATGCAGCATGGAGATGGACACTGAAGTATCAACATCCATGCAGGAACAAGAGACGATGCTCAGCAACAGAGCTGAAATGGAGGTCCCTACACAGACCTGGAGACCTTAATTCAGTGCCTCATCTTTGAAAGAACTAGGGAAACTCCTTCCACTGGCTCTGTGTAGTTCTTAGGTGCTTAAAAAAAAAAAGTTCCCTGAGATTAAATAAAACTCCAGGTAACATGGCATTGAGTTTACTCTAGCCATTTCTTAAATGAGCCCCCAAACAGTTATATAAAAAATACTCCAGGATCATTGTGCATAAGGCTTTGGAAAAAAACAAAACGCAACATGCGTTTGACAAGAAGGATAATTTTAAACAGTAAATTGCTGAAAATTTCTAAATTAAAATAGACATAAATTTATTTTTAAATAGGCCAACTACATTTTTCTTTACTTTTAAATCCAGACTTGGACAGATCATTAAGACTGGAAAACAGTAACAATAAAGGATAAAAAATTTATAAATTCAACCAGAAGAAAAGTTTAGATTATCTACGGGGAACAATTACAATTAACAAAGTCCTGAAAACAGTAGAATTCATGTCTTCAAAGTGTTGAGCAAAATTAGCTCTCAGCATAGAATTCTATACTAAGCTAAATTTCATTCCAGAATGAAGTAAAGATATGGATATTTTCAAGAGTGGGAGAAACAGTCTAAGGGAGACAGCTAGTGGAAAATCACTAAGGATATAATTCAGCAAGAAAGAAAGTGAACTGAGAAGGAAGGAGTGGGAGACAAGACACAGCGTAGAAAAATGAAATTGGCAAATATGAGTGCACATTCAATTTAATGAGAATATTCATAAGTGAATTCATAAGTGGATTCATAATCAGGGTTAAATAAAAAAGGACCTAAAATACTAAAAACCACAATATTGAAAATAGAAAAGAACATAAAATGTTCACAGGCAGTATGAGGCAAGTTTTTGCTGTGGCCAAATCAGATAAAAGGCAATGCATCTTTATGTTTAAAGCAAAACATATAATATTTCTTGAACCTTTATGCATCTAAAATCAAGCCTCAAAATACAGGATGACAAAACAGACAGAATTACAAGGGGAAAATGATGAATTTCAATTCAGAAAATGTTAACACACACCCCCTTAGAAAATTTATTGAATAGATAAAAAATTAGGAAAAATGTTAGATCCAATTTACTTGCATGATTTAATGGACTTATTTAAAACAAAAAACCCAATAACTATAGAATACCAGCTTAATTTTTCAAATATACATGAGAGCTCTAAAAATTTGAACATATGCTAAGATTCAAAATTCCCCACAGATACCAAGCAATGATGGAAATGAAATCATAATTGAAATTATGAAATATTTAGAACGAATTGACAATAAAAGCTTTACATTACAAATTGTGGGAAAATTAAAGTGGTTTTTAGAGATCAAATGTGACTCTGAATGCATATACTAGGAATTGAAAATGACTGAAAATTTATGAGCTAACAATTAATATAAAGAAATTTTGAAAAATAAAACAATGGAATATTAGAGAGCAACAATCAAAATCTGATTTTAAAAAGTTATAAAAATAATAAAGTTTTGGCTAAACAGAATAAGAAAAATAAACCAGAGATCACAAACAAACTAACAATATTAGAAATGGAAAATATGACATAACTATGAAAATTTTAAGAATTACAGCTAGGTAAAAATATATGGCCATAAACTTTATGTAAAATATTTTAAAACTTAGATTAAAGGGACAATATTCTACAACAAAATATAAAATCACAAATAAACACAAGAAGATATAGAAAACCAAAATACAAGAAAATCTCTAAATATGTGAAAATTAAACAATGCACTTCAAAATAATACATGATCAAAGAGAGTCTCAAAATAAATTAAAAATGCATAGAATTAAATGAAAATGAAAATAAAATATATCAAAACATTTAGGCTATAGCTAAAGCACTGCTGAGTGGGAAATGTATACTATTAAATGCTTATATTACAGATAAAAATATCTCAAACCAGTAATCTAAGCTCCTATCTCAAGAAATAGAAAACAAAGTGCAAAATAAACCAAAAGTAAAAGGAGGGATGCAATAAATAGCAAAGAAGAAATTAATAAAATTTAAATTAGGCAAACAAGAGAAAATCAATTAAATAAAAAACTGGTTCTTTGAAAAGAGCAATAAATTGATAAACCCCTATCAAGACTGACAAAAATAAAGAGAAGACATAAATTTAAAATGTCAGGAATGAAATAGAGGATATCTTGACAGATTCTTCAGCCAGCAAAAAGATGATAAGTGAATATTACAAACAACTTTTTGCTCATAAAGTTGACAACTTACAAGAAATTCCTTTTAAACCACAAACTACAAAAATTCAACCAAGAAGAAATAGGTTATCTGACTCTCTCTATAGCCAGCAAAGAAATTGAATTCCTAATTTAAAATCTCCTAAATAAGAAATATCCAAGACCAAATGCTTTCACTAAAAATTTTGACCAAATATTTATGGATGAATTAATGCCAATTTTACACAACCTCTTCCAAAAGTATAAGAGGAGAAAATCCTTGCCAACTCATTTTATGAAGCCATATTACTTTTAATAGAGTAAACCAGACAAAAACATCACAAAAAATAAAGTATACACCAATAACTCTCATGAACTTAGATGCAAAAATCCTCAACAAAACATATGAACAAACCAAATCCCACAATAACACACACATACACACATATGCACAGTGTGATTTATCCAGAAATGCAAGGCTGGGTCAACATTTGAAAATCAATCAATGAAATCCACCATATCAACAGACTAAAGAAGAAAAATCATTTGATCTTATTAATGACACAGAAAAGAATTTGATGAAATCCAACAACTATTTATGAGAAAAAATTCTTAGTGAGTTAGGAAGAAAGGGAAATTATCTCAAATTTATAAGGAGTAGTTACAAAATAATTCCAATTAACATGATATTTAGTGGTGAAAAACCGAATGCTTTCCCTTTATGGTTAGGAATAAGGCAAACGTGTTTGTTTCTCACCACTCTTATTCAACAAAGAACTGGAATTTCTAGCTTCTGCAATAAGCCAAGAAATGAAATAATAGACATTCAGATTGGAAAGGATGAAATACATATATTTCTTTTCACAGATAGAAGAATTTGTTACATATAAAATCCCAAATAATCTATTTTTAAAATCCCAAAAATAAGTGAATTCGGCAAAGTTACAGAAAACAAATTGAACACAAAAGAATCAATACCATTTCTATATACTAACACTGAAACTGCAGGTATTGAAATTAAAACTAAATCTCGCCAAAGAAAATTAAATACTTAGGTATACATTTAACAAAAGATGTACAGGATATGCATACTGAAAATTATAAAATGATAAAAGAAATAAAACATACCAAAGTAAATGGAGAGACAGATCATGTTCATGGATTGCAAGACTCAACAAAATAAAGATATTAGTTCTCTCCAAGTCCATCTATAGATTAACTGCAAATACTATTTAAATGCCAGAAAGTTAATTTTGTAGATATAGACAACCTTATTCTAAGATTTATACGGCAAGGCTTAGGCCCAGAGTATGTAAAACAACCTTGAGAAAAATAATAATGAGAAAGGAATCACTCTACATGATATTAAGTTTTACTTTATAGCTACAGTAATCAACATTGTTTGGTATCAGTAAAAGCATAAACACATAGACAAATGAAATAAAGTAGAAAGTCCAGGAATAGACTCACACAAAAATGCTTAAATTATTTTTGACAAAGGTTCAAAAGCAATTCAATGAAGAAAGGATAGACTCTTCAAAAAATGGTACTGAGCAATTGGACATCTATGGGCAAAAAAAAATGAATCTCAACCTAGTCCTCACATCTTATACAAAAATTAAATAAAAATGGATAACAGAGTTAAATGTAACATAAAACCATATCATTTTAGAAAAAAATTATAGAGAAAATCTTCAGGAACTAGACCTTGGCAAAGAGTTCTTAGACTTCATACGAAAAGTACATTCCATTAATGGAAAAATGGATAAATTAGATTTCATGAAAATTAAAACTTTTGCTCTGAAAAAGCCATGTGAAAAACATGAAAAGACAATTAACAAGGTGGGAGAAAATATTTGCAAGCCACATGTTTAAAAAGGACCTATATTTAGAGTACATACATAGTTTACAACAATAAAAAATAAAAATTCCAAATAGAAAAATGGTCAAAAGACATGAACAGACATTTCATGGCAAATAAGCATATAAAAAGATGCTCAATATCATCAGCCATCAGAGAAAAGCAAATTAACACCATAGTGAAGTATCATTGTATAACTATCAGAATGGATACCATAAAAAATATGACATCAAGTATTGGCAAGGATTCACAGAAACTGGTTTACTCATCCTTTGCTGGGAAGGATGTAAAATGGGACAGTCACTCTAGAAAACACTTCATCAATAACTTATAAAACTAAATGTAAAAAAAAACACAAAAAAACTAAAAAAACAAAAACAAATGATTATTGTATCCATATTTTAGCACTAATTACAAATCCTATGATGTGCTTTCATCATTTCTCTTCATTTCCAAACATTTCCAAACAACTTTTTACCAATTCTGCAGAGATTAAACCTACACTTTAGATAAATTGTATGGTTCATGAAAAAAAAAATAGGATGGGTTGGGGGAAAATACACCAAGTGTAAGATACAGACTATAGTTAATAATAATACTTTTGATGATGCTCTTTCATAATTTGTAACAAATGTCTCATGACAATGCAAGGTGTTGGTGGAGGGGTGATGTATGGCTGTATGATGTTTGTTTTGTAAGTTCACAACTTATACTATGCAATTATTGTTTAAGTATGTTCATGTATGAATGATATACTTCAATAAATTGTTTTTAAAATGAAAAAAAAGCTAAATGTGCAGTTACCATATGTCCAAACAATTTGTATTCCAGAGAATTTGTCCAAGAGAAATGAAAAATTGTGTTTATACAAAGACTGGTATACAATGTCCATAGTGTCTTTATTCATAACAGCTAAAATCTGGAAAGAGCCTAGGTGCCCTCCAACAAGTGAACAATTAAACAAACCAGGTACATACACACTATGGAATACTACTCAGCAATAAAAAGGCATTCATTATTGCTACATGTAACAACAGGATCAATCTCCAGGGAATTATGCTAAGTGAAAAAAAGCCAATTCAAAAATGTTGCATACTATATGATGGCATTTATATAATATTTTGAAATGACAATATTTTACAAATGCAGAACAGATTAGTGGATAGCAGGGGTTAGGGATGGCTGGGGGTGGGGCAGTATATGCGGTTATAAAAGGGCAACACAAAGGATGTTGGTGTTGATGGACTTGCTCAGTATCTTCACTGTGGTAGTAAATACAGGATTCCACACATGGAATTAAATTGTATAGAACTAAATACACACTCACAAAAACTCACATGTATACACATGCTCAAATGTGTGTATGTGGAAATCTATGATGGCTGGATTAAACCAATGTCAATATCCCGGCAGTGACATTCTATTATATTATAGTGTCATTACCATTGGGGGTAACTGGATAAAGTGTACAACAGAACTCTTTGTGTTGTTCCTTAAAATTGCTTATGAGGAAAGTGGATGTGGCTCAAGCAGTTGGGCGCTTGCCTACCACATGGAAGATCCCCGGTTCGGTTCCCAGTGCCTCCTAAAAAATATGAGCAAAACAACAAGCTGATGCAAGGGGCTGGCATGGCAAGTAGACACAACAAGAAGATGCAATGAGATGACACAACTACAGGACACAACAAGGAGACAAATTTAAGACAAAACAAGCAGGAAGCGGATGTGGCTCAAGAAATTGACTGCCTCCCTCCCACGTGGGAGGTTCCAGATTCATTTCCTGGTGCCTCCTAAAAAGAAGACCAGCAGACACAGAAAGCAGACAGCGAGTGCAAATAGCAGGGGGTGGGGGTGGGGGGATAAATAAATAAAATAAATCTTTAAAAAATTTTATAAAATAAAATGGCCCAATTCTGTATGATAGGACAGATCATTAATATTTGAAGAATTATAATATCTTAAAATTGATAGAGAATGACTTCAAAACTTTTACAATAACTATGCTAGAAATATTCTAAAATATGAAAATCTCTTTTAAGTATTCATTTCCCAGTAACCAAAGTCAATGCCAGTGACTAGGAACATCTCTCTCATTTAAGAGTTTTCATATAATAGGATTTACTTTAATTTATTAACCACTTTCATGTCTAAACAGAATAACTTTTGCTGTCTTTAATAGCTCCTCGTAAATAAAATTATTTAACACATTTCAATGAGATTACTTCTTGTTCTTCTAGTTTCCTCCTCTTCCCTAAATCCAAATGCATTGGGAGGATTATCATTTACCTGCCTTTTCTTGTATTTATGTGGTTTAGTTTCAGTTCCTACATGGGTGTTAATAATGTAGCTAGAGGTCTCAGTCTCTGTATACTGATATGTGATTAAATAATTCTTGGGGTGGACAGATAATCATATCACTTTTGGGGGAAAAAAAACAAAAAGACTTTGTTTCTTTGGGAAAATATTACACAACGCACTTGTTCATTTTATCTAAAAAATCAAGAAATTATGCTCAAGTCCTGATCTGAATTTGTCCATCTGGCTTTTAAAAAATTAAACTTTTCTGAAAGTACACGATGGAATCTGAGTGGGTAAAAAGAACATTTTGGATAAAATGTATGTAAGTATATAAAACTAATCATTTATTCATTTGTTAAAAATGTTACCAACTTACTACAGAATGGATTTTTGCCATTGGTATCCAAAAACACAATAGTCCTAAGAGATCTTTCTTCCAGTCTTTCTTTTAAAACATCTTTCCATAACTCTGCTTGATAACCTGAGATTTGAGAAATAGAACATTGGAAATTGATCTTCCACCAAATAACATATAAAACTTCCAAATCGCTGAAGGATCAATTAATAATAATTATTATATCAATTATTATTTTTATTATTATTATCCATGAATTTTTACAATATAAAAAGCATTTTTCAAATAATAGCACATTCACTTATTTCAATTACAATAGCAATTCAATTTCAGGATTCACAAATAAATCCTGATCCTTGAAAACCTTATCAGCACTCGTCATATCCCATATTGCTACTGTCCATTACAACAGTTTTTACTATCATGTTATAAATTCAGAATTGTACTTATAACTCATTTTAGTAAATTTAGAATAAATTGGTTAGATAAAACTGAATGATTTAGCTCCATGAGTACAGCCCCCATAGGTGTATGTGTGCATTTTATAGATAATATAATATAGATGATATATAGTACATATATAGTACATATACTTCACATACATATTAAATGTACATATATGTGCAGTATATTTACATATAGTATGTGAATATAACTCAGATGCTTCCCTCTTCATGTATTTCTCTGTTATTGCAATGCTACTTTCAAATTTGTGATTTGAATATAATAATGAGAATTCTGATTAAGAATTTAGAGACTTAATTCTATTTCTAACTTGTCCCTTAAGAAGTCCATTTATTCACTCTGGTGTAAAATTTTCTTATTTATATAGAAAAGTCATGGGACTAGAAAAGCAACCCCCAATATGAGGTCTGAAGAAAATCCTACAAGGTGTTTTGTGGACAGAAACAGTCTATAAGAAGAGGAATTTGGCAAAGCCTGTATAGTCCATGCCTTTCTTAGAGATTCTCCTTGTACGATAGTGTAAACTGCTGCTGAAGAAAATTGCTTACATGTAGTTTAATTCAGCCTTTGGAGTTTCTGCCTACTTTTTCCAGTCCTTGAGCCTTTAGAAATATTTCTGGCAGATCCCGCCGTGATAGTGGCCAGATGTTTATATGTACATGATGTGCTTGGGTCTGGTTTTCTCTTTAGAAATCCCTGAACAAACAATCTCTGAGAATTCTTCCAGTCCTACCATTCTATTTTTAATGTGGTTCCTTTATTCTCTATCATTTCACATTGGTAGCATTGAGTTATCAGAACCTGCAATACTCAACTGCTCTTACCAAGCTTTTATTATTTACAAGTGATAAGCCTTGTGTGGTTCATGTCTACTTGCTGATTGCAAATGAAATGCTAACTATAGTTCATCCCTCTTAACTTGCTCTTAAGACTTCCCATTATTAAAACAGAATACAAAAAAGACACAAAAAGAAAGAGGAAAAAAAAACAGAAAACAAACAAAAACTCAGTGCTGCCAAGAAAGTGCAAAACTCTTTAAGAGATACATAATAGATGGTGAGATCCTTTTGTATATCAAGAACAGGTATCATTATGAGGTCAACAAATTTGCCCACCATATTGAGCATAGAGAGGCCGCTGATATAGTTCACACAATAAATATCATAAAAATATTTATTACCAATAAATCTATTAACTCTTGTTTCCCATCTCCATAGACAATTTTTCCATAAAATATTAGCACAGTGAAAATTAAAGCATAGTTTAGCTCCTGGAAGAAAATACTAGCACAATTATGTTATTCATTTTCATAAAGAATGATGGTAATTATAACAATGTCTCTTACCTAGTCTAGGACATGATTTTTTCCTAAACCCATCACAGTCCACACATGAACCAATCTTGTAATCATTGTATGAATGACAAGGAAATGAAATAAAGTTGCAGTTTGTTTCCAAAGATGCCATGAACAAAAAAACTGCTCTCTGGTGGTCGCATTTAATAAATTCAATCCCTTAAGGGTTAAAATCATGCAAAAGAATCGTAGATGTATTAAGCAGAACTAGAATAAGTTATAGAGAAATAGTACCTAATGCATTTATATTGCACTTACATTGATGATTACAATGCATAGTTTTACTTTAAACAACTAAAGAAACGGTACCATTGAAAAATTTATTATGTTTTTACATGAAATTTATAATAAACTTTTCTGAAGAAATAATTACCACAAGATGTTTGATTTCAATAATTTAACAGTCTCCTCAAATACAGTGCTACTATACTTAACCAGCGTACACACTCTCCCTTCTAATTCCAAATTCCTTGCATTTCCATCCAATGTCAGAGATGACTAAGAAAACTGGTGACATTAACACTTTATCACATCCCTTGCTTTTCCCAAACTCTCACACCCTCTTTCCTTTAACCAAACATTTCCACTTACAGAAGCCTTTAGCCATGTGTTACTTGACAAGGTACCACTATGATCCTAAGAACATTTCTTGCTATGACTCTAAAGTGAACCACATCCCACACCAGAAGCAGTTGTTCAGCTTTCTGTATGTACGGGACAACCAAGTGTCAAGAGTTTATACATTTGTATATGTTTGTAGAATGCTATGGTGAGAGTATAGGTTAAATCCTGAGATAAAACTTGCATTATGCCATTCTTGAGCTGCTCATGCTTAGTCAGTGACTTTTAACTTCTTCTAATGCTTAAAACGATGAACTAAAAATTATTGAAACTACAATACAATGGGTCTCATCCATGACCCCATGGTATATCTACTGGCATCCTTGAACTAAATAGGATCATATTATACCATTGTTCACCAATAACTCTCCTGAATCATGGCCGATGAAGATTAAATCAAAGTATGGCCCACAGATTAAAAGGACAAAGTGAATCAGTTTACTCTTACCATTTCAAATTACATGTAATTTGTTCAAAATACTATTGGTATACCTGAAAAAATTGATTTTGGACAGCCAGGTTGTGTTTTTCCACCATTTGGATAAAAATCTATATGTCCCAAGGGCTCCTTAATGCCTAAACCTGAAAAGAAAACCACACGAGAATCACAATGTATATCACCAGGTCAACAGCACTTGCATCAGACAATATTTCTTACAAAATCCACTTAAAATGACTCTTATAAACTTTGAATTAAAAATAAAATAAGAGCTATTAAAAAGGTGAATTTTCTGGTATCAATTCTTTATATTAATTCCTTATGAAAATCATATTTCATTAATTAAATCTACTTATTAACCATCTAATATGGGCAAGTCACAGTTCTTTGTGCCATGAATACACAGTGAAAAAAAATAGAGAAAACAATTTTTTTGTAGTGGAAATTTCAATCTAGTGGAGGAAGGAACATAATAAACTGGTAAAAATATATTATATCAGATAATAAGTGCAGTGGAGTAAAATTACAGAGAACAAGGGGAGAGACAGAAGGTGCACAGAAAGGGTAGTAGTTTGAACTTTTAAGTAGTTTGGTTAGGTAAGGTTCCACTGAGTGGATGAGAGTTGAGCAAATCCCTGAAAGATACAAGGTAGCAGGCCAAGTGGGTATCTGTGTGAGCATGCCTTGATTATTCAGAGCCAGTGTGGCTGAAGCACAGTGTCTAAGAGAGAGCAGGAGAAAACGAAGCCAAGTCATAGGGACTTTCAGGTCAGTGTGATGATTTGCTCTCACTCTGTATGACAACACCTAGGACTTGTTAGTGCTAGATTAACCAAGTAGAAAAATCTAAAGACTAACTTGGGCGGCAGTGAGATGAATAGATACAGCTATGATTTAAGGGCTTCTTAGATCTGCAAATACTTGTGGTGCTGGTGAAAGTACAAATTATTAGTCCATTACCAATATGGGGACCTATCCCAGGGGAGTCATTAGGATAGAAAGAGGCAGCAAGTTTAAGAATAATAGGGACTGTGATTAGAAGTAAAAATCTTGCTGCCAAGGAAGATTTCAACGCTTTAGCTTGGGGTACAAGAAATTTCCTACAACATCCTGAACTCCCAAAAGGGATCAGGAATAGACTGACAAAAACAAATTATAAATGCTTGGTTCTGACATTAAGATTTAAGATGCAGTAACTTGATTTAGTTCTAGTATGTAACAAAATAGGTTAACAGCTAGTGAGGTGCTAAAGGGTCATAAGAAAACTGGATATGTGTATTATGAGGGAGCATTTATTTATCCAGTAGAACTCCTTGGATTCCATGAAAGTTGTGTGTGTGAGTTGATTGTGACTACAGTGAGGGTGGGCGAGCCAATCCCTCTTTACATTCCATCATCTATTTAGCTGATGAAATCTAAACAATAAAGGATGGTCTCCTAAGTAAGCTGAGAAAGAAGGCCATCAATTTTGGGGTTCTGCGAAATCTCCTCATATCCAAACTCAACATGAATTTCTTAGGGGTTCCAGGTTTGGAGCCATCATTTTCTCCAACCTGCCATTAGGATAGAATCAAACCAAGACTGCTCAGGAATCAGGTGAAGCAAAAGACATTTATTATTAACTTACGAGCAGCCCTTGATTCAGGCATGTCATTTCCCTTCTATCAGATGGAGGGGGCAGGGCAGCTTGGTCTGCTTAGGTCATTCATCCCTTGGTTCAAAGAAGGATGGGGAGAGCAGATATGACTTTTTAAATTTTCTTTTTATTATAAAATATACACACAAGCAGAAAAGGACATAAATATAAAGATATAATTTATTATGTCAAGAAATAGAAAATAGCCAGCACCTAGAAGGCACCAGTGTGCTATTACCCAATCAAAACCTATTCTCTTTCCTCTAAAGGTAACAACCACCCCTTCTTTTAGGAAAATTATTTTTTACTATTCTTTACCTTCTAAGGATGCCTCTCAAAATGCTGTATCTTTGATTTTCCTGTTTGAGAAATATATATAAATTGATTCATATAGTCTGTATTATTTTTTGTCTGGCTTATTTCAATTATAGTATGTTTGCGATAATAATCCCCATGGTCATCTATAAATGTAGTTCATTAATTTTCCTTGCTATATAGGATTTTGTTGTATAAACATACCACAACTTATTTATGAATTCTCCTCTCGGTAGACATTACCATTTTTTTTTTAACATTCCTGAACAGATATGTATTAATTCTGTTGGATACATGCCTAGGAGCGAAATTGCTGCATTATAAGATATGAATATCTTCAATTTTAATAAACTATACTGAACAGTTTGCCAAAATGGTTGTATCAGTTCATACTCCTAATAACAGCATATGAGTATTTGCATTGTTCTACATTCTCTCCAACAAATGGTACTGACAGACATTTTAATTTTAGTGATTATGGTAGGCATCTAATATTCCACTGCGAAGTTCATTGACATTTTTCTACTAAGTAATGACTTTGAGAACCTTTTCATAGGTTATTGCTTATTTGGAACTTATCCTTTGTAAAATGCCTGTTCAAGTCTTGTTTTTTAATTAAGTTGCTTTTCTTTTCATAATTGACTTACAGTGGTTCTTTATATCTTCCTTGTTTTTTGACTTGCTATTTACCTTCTTACATTGTTTTCTGATGAAGTTTTCAATTTTAATATGATCATTTTAATCTTTCCTTTTAGGATTAGCAGTTTTACATATTTTTGAAAATTATTATTCTCTATCACAAAGTTATGGAATTTTAACTTTAAACATTTAACCCCATAAAATGTTTATTGTTCTTCTTTTCCCATTTAGGCATATATTATCAGGAAGAATTTCTGTGTTTTATGTGAGTTAGGAGTCTTTTTATATTCAATTTGAAACACTTACTGGAAAGAGAATCATTTAAACACTGCCCAGAATAGTCAACTTTGCCATAAATCTAGCTTCTTGGCTTTGTATTCTGTTTCACTGGATTTTTCTCCACCCTTAGGCTAATAGCATATTATCTTCATTACTATAGTTTTAAAGTAATACTTGGTATCTGACAGAACATACCTTTACACTTCTTTTCCTTCTTTTAGAGTGCCTGAACAATACTTGGCCTTTGGCATTCCCATACTAATTTTCTAATAACCTTGTGAGGTTGTAAAGAAGAAGGAAGAAGAGGAGAAGTAGAGGGAGGAACAGGAAGAAGAGGAGGAGGAAGAGATGGAGGAGGATAAAAGGGAATAAGAAGAAGAATTTTGACAAATACTGCATTGAATCTATAAGTCAACTTGGAAAGAATTGACATATACATAATACAAAGCCTTCCAATTCATATATATGGTTTATTTCCTTTTTATTTAGGACTGCTTCAATTAATTTCTACAAGGTTTCATCATTTTCTACAAGAAATCTTCCTCGGTTTTATTCGATTTATTCCAAGTTATTATATACATATATATAATATATATTTTAGGAGGTACCAGGGATTGAACATGGGACCTCGTACATGAGAAGCAGGTGTTCAACTACTGAGCTTCACCTGCTCCCATATATTTTTATTATTATTAAATACGGCATAATTTTAGAATTTTATTTTCTCTTTTGTGCTGATTTTTAGAAAGAATTATTTTTGTTTATTTTTCTTGTATCCAACAACTTGCTTTAACTCATGAATTCTAATAAATTATCTGGGAGTTCTTTTGGATTATTATGTAACATTAACATAACATACCATCTGATAATGATATTTCTTCTTTTTATATTTTTTATGACTTTCTCCATTTACTGTGCTAAAATCTCGAGTAAAATGCTGACTAGGAATGGCAATGGTGGGCATCATTGTCCAGTTTCTAATGTCAAAAAGAGCGTTTTCCAAATTGAATCATTAATGTGGCATTTTCTATAGGTTTTTCAATCTATACCTTTTATCAGATTGTGCAATTAACTTTCTATTCCTAATTTGCTGAAAGTTTCTGTCATGAATAAATTCTCCTAAAAGATTTTGAAATAATTTTTCTCCTTTATTCTTTTAATGAGATGAATTGAGGTAGATTTTTTAAAATGTTAAGCTAAACTTGCTTTATAGAATAACACAATATTGATTGTAATGCATTTCCCTTTTTAATGTGTTGCTGAATTGATTTGCTAATATATTTTATGTATAGTTTTTGCATTTGAGATTATGCGAGATAGTAACAATTTGTCTTCTCTGTAATGACTGACAAGTTTTTATTAAGTTTATAATGGCCTTTAAACTGCTGTAAACAGTTTCTTTTTATTATTACTATTATTCTCTGGAAGTGTTTGTATAGCCTGGTCTTATTTCTTCCTTAATTGTTCGGCAGAGAAGAAAAATTTGTCTGGAATTTTCTCTGTGGGGTGTCTTTAAATTAGGGTTTTGATACCTTTAATAATAATACAACTACTCAAATATTCTCTTTATTCTATTGTCAGTTTTGGTCAATGTTTTTACTTTTTCATCAGATTTTTTCTATTTAGTGAACATTTCATATTTATTTTCATAAGATTGTTAATCCTATTTTAATCATTTTAATACCTGTAGTATCTATAATGCTATCCCTTATTTCATTCTTTTTTTTTAATTTAGAGAAGTTGCTTTATAAAATACAGGATTCTTATATACCACCCTATTATTAACACCTTGCATTGGTGCAGTATATTTGTTACAAATGATGCGAGCACATTTTCATAATTATACCTTTAACTATAGACCATGGTTTAACTTAAGATTCATTTTTTGTGTAGTGCGGTCTCATGGATTTTTTTTAATTATTATTTTGTTAATTAAAATCTCCTACTATGACTATGCAGTTGCTCTTTTTGGCAATGTGTAAATATCAATAATGCTGTATATATGTTGAAGTAATGTTATGAGGCACATAAAAATCAAGTCCTTACCTCTTCCTCTTGATAGTCACTCCATATTTCTACTAATATTTTGTGATAAAATTGATATTGTATAAGTTAATATAAACTTACCAGCTTGGGAGGGTAATATTTTTGTATCATATTGCATTTGCATATTTTATTATTTGACATCTTTTCAATTTCAAATATATTTCATAACATATATTTGGGTTTTATCTTTTTTTTATCCAGTGTGGCAAAAATAGACTTTTAATGAGATTATGTAGGACATTTACATTTAATGGTATAATTGAATTTAACTTTACCATCTTAACTATCTACTTTTATTTGTTTCAGCTGTTATATATCCTCTTCCTCTCCCTTCTTGCCTTTTTGAATTTTTTCATTATTTAATTTTGCCCTTTATTAGCTTGAAAGCTGTATACTCTTTTACTCTGTTCTTCCTGAGTAACTTAGAGACTCAATATATATCCTTGAATTATGAACAAGTATTGACTGTAACTTTTATTTCCCAAACAATGAAAGTAACATAGAATGCTTGAGCTTCATTTCCTTCCCCAAATTATATGCTATTTGTGTAATGTATTTTAATTTTCTATGTATTTCAAGTCCCATAATACATGATTAACAATGTTTTCTTTTTACAATATTAATTTAGCGTTAACTATATTTTTCCATTTCATTGCTCTTCCTGAATATTCACCATTCAGGATAATTTTCCTTCTGTCCAAAGAATAACCTATCTACTGATGACAATTTCTCTCAGTTTAAATTGGTCTGAAACACAATACCACTATTCCATTTTTATTCTTGGAATATATAGGAATTTGAGAATCACAGTTATTTTCTTTCACCATATTGATATGATTTCAATGTTTCCTGGCTTAAAATATTTTTATTGAGATTCCAGTAGTAAGTCTGGTCATTTTTCTTTCTTCTTTTAAGATATGTATTTTAATAGTGCTTTTCTGCAATTTTACTGTTACATCTCTCAATGGAGATTTCTCTATTTTTTCCTATTGCAACTAGTTGGACATTTTGAAATTATTGATTTATCACATTTCCAATTTGTGAAAATGTGAATATAATATCTCTTTTTTTAACCACTGAAATGGAGAAAGGTCAATTTTTTTAATAAAGGGTAGCTCTTCAAATTGATTAATTTAGCTTTATGAAAAGCAATACATTGCACTGATTTTTCTCATATCATTGTGACCCTGAGAAAACATCATCATGCATCAGCATTTAGAAACCCATTACATCAAGGAAACTTTCCATTTAATTGTTTTGTGAACCCAGATTTTCATATGCTGGTTTTACTTGATGCAATTTTGTATTAGAGAAGTTATGGGTTTACAGAAAAATCATGTATAAAATACAGGTTTCCCATATGCCATCCTATTGTTTACATCTTCATTAGTGGGGTACATTTATTACAACCGAGGAAAGCACATTATTATAATTGTACTATTAACTATATTCCATGAACCTGAGAGTTCACTGTGTTATACAGTCTCATGAATTTTTAAAAATTTTATTCTAATAAAATATATACAAACTAAAATTTCTCCTTTTAACCACATTTAAATATTTAATTCAGTGCTGTTAACATCCACAATATTGTGATAGTATCTATTTAAACATTGCTTCCACTCTATTTTTTCCCCTCCTTTTATTAGGGGATTCTAGTGAAAAATGATAGGATTTACTACTGTGGGAGATATGCCTCTTATCTCTCTTATCTCTCTGTCTTGCCCATTCTTTTGTATCACTTTGCTTCATTCTAGAAATTTACTTCTTGTGTACCTTTCAGTTCACACATTCTTTCTTCTCTTGTTTCAAATCTATTAAACCCATTCAAGGACTGTTATCATTTTACTTTACTGATTAAGAATACTTGGTTGTTTATCTCAAATATAATGCCAAATTTATACTTTCCCATTTTCTGTTGAAATTTTCAGTCTTATCTTTTATCTCTTTGAACATAATCAGTATAATTTATAGCCAATTTATAATAATTCCCATATCTGGAGGCCTTTGGATCTGTTTATATTGACTGTTTTTTCTGCTGATTCTCATTCATGTTGTCTTATTTCAAGTGTGCCTGGTTATCTTTATTAGGATGCTGGACATTTATTTAATTTTTTTTGTAAAATATAATTTGAAACAAAAGATCATTTGCTCTTCCTACATAAAGGACATTTTTTTTGCTTCTGTGAGGTACCTAGGAGCTCCACCAATCCAGGGTTTACTTAAACAAACTCATTAAATGAAATTTTCTGAGCATCTTATGTAACAGGAAGCATGTTATACAGCATGTAAAGCTGGTTTACTTCAGATTTACCCTTACTCCAATAGTGCTGCCCTTTGAGGTCCAGAACAACTTATGAGATGTTTTACAAGACCCATGAGGATTTCAAAGCCTTTCACAGACAGTCTGCCTCAGAAAACCCTACACGAGAAAAGCAAATCCAAATGATCAGTCACATTCCTAGAATTTTGCTTCCTTCTGGATCTTGGCCTGGTAATTCTTCCCAGTTAGTTCAGCAAGAGCATTGGCCAAAATTACCAAATCCACCAGTTTTGTAAGGCCACATGACTTCTTTAACATATGCAACTAAATAAGGACAAAAATTATTTGAAAGTAGAAAATGGATTTGTTGACTAGTATTCAAAAAAAGGGTCTGCCAGGTAGGTGCTGACCCCAAGATTACCATTCAGAAATTTCTTGAGACATGTGAATGTGCAGTGCCAAGAATATGTGATCTTCATTTGTAATAGTGATTAAAAAAAAATCAACCAAGGTATCCAACTATGTGGCATCTAGTGGCAGGTGAGTTCTGATAGATTGAATCATCAAAAAATGTTAGGAGTAAAGGAACAAGCCAAGACAGTTCATTAGGAAAAGTTAAATTCATGAAAAATAATCAAAAAAGATATCAAGAGCTAATAATTCAAAAGGACATTAGCAGAATTGCAGTTGAGTTTCAGAAAGAGTTCAGACAAGAGACCACAGAGTAATTGGCCAATAGGTGTGTTGTATGCCATATGGTAAGCTGATACACAGTAATAGAGAGAAGACATAAGGGGTTGGGAGCATCATAACGAAGCTACAAATCCTGTAGACACTGCCACCCTGTATAAAGTAGGTGGACTTAGATTACCAAAAAGGATAAGAATTTGCAAGCAGTCAAATGTCATGCAGACAGGGAATTGGAAAATTGTCGTCTGTCCTTTTTGACATTTATATCTCCCATGAGGAGATTTGTATGGATCACCACAAGTAAATTCAAGGTAAATGAAAGAACACTAATTATTAGGGCCAAAGAGAAATGAAACCTTAGGGAAGAGGGAAATAGGAGTAGTCTCAATGTCAGTTTCTTCTGTTCTCTCTTAGCTCTCATACCCACAGCCAGAACACACCTAAGTATGAGTTAGTCATAATAACATCTAAGTGAAGTGCAGACTCTGGAATCAAAAGATATGAGTTTGAATTCTGGCTGTCCTTTGACCTTCACTCAAGTTTGTCCACCTATAAAAGCGGGATGATCATGGTTACCTATCTCAAGAGGCCTCCTGCATATAATGCCTAAAAGCACTTAGAACACTGCCTGGTGCACAGGAAGTGCTCGATAAATATTATTATTATCAGTTTCTAATCAGAAATGAGATCAGGGTCATGTAGATAATTCCCTGAAAGCATCAGCTAAACAAAGTCTAGCCAAAGCTACCAAAGCCTTCTTAAACATTTTCAGGAAGATAATTATAAACTAGAAGGAATTGCTTCCCTTCCTTAGGGAAAATTTACAGTTTAACTATACCTGAAATGGTATGTATAGATCTCACTGGTATACATCAAGAGAGAGAAAATTAGTGGATAGAATAGTAAACTAGATATATCAGAAATATTAAGTTTGGGGAAAACATGATCACATCAAGAAAATTAAGAACAGCATGGCCAGTATGACTATTTTTATCAAATTTCAAAATTGTGAGATTACATGACACATAGAAATTTAAAGGAGGTAAGCTGATGGTAGTGAGTGTCATTTGACTCTGTGGGAAATCACTCATCCCAAGAAATATTGCTAATTTAGAAGTATAACCATTATATAATTATAGATTTATCATCACTTTATTCACAAACTCTTTCTCTTCTTATGATATCCTTTCCCCAGTGTCTGTATTTACTTTTTATTTTCAAATAGTTAACCAATAAATTCTATGTTGTTACCATTGGTATCAGAATGGATGACATCCACAAACTTTGCATCAGTGTAATCTAATCTGTCATAGGGTGATTTTCCAGAGAATTTTGGCCCAGCAGGGTCAAGACCTGAAATGTAAAAGGAAAAGTATCCATCTATTAATCAGGTTCATTAGATTTAAGACTTGCATTATTATTTCATTATAAACATAATAAGTCTGTACAATTATATTTGAAATCTGTTCAAAAATGTAATTAAGGACAAACAAAATTGGATGAATAGCAAATATCATCATTATTTGAACAATACCTATTACCACCCTTCAACATTTATCAAGTTTAGCCACACTACCGATACCTCAACAAAATTTTGTGGATATTTTTATTTGAAGTATTTTTATTTAATAAGTAAATAGGAATAATCTGGTAGTAATTTATGTGAAATAATAAATAAAAAATCCTCCTTTTGAGAAAAAAAAAGATAATGAATATTATCGTATGTCCTCTCTGAAAATCTGTACCTTTCTAATAATTACTGGATCTAGCTATAATTTTCAGGTGCTGAATGGAAATCTGGGCTGTGGGGTAAAACATTTTTATTATTATCTACCATTCATTCCTCACAAAAGTTTTCCTCACACACCTAAGGAAAGAAAACTATATTAAAAATTCTGATTGCAGTAATTTTGTTGTGGAAATATGAGGGTAATTGGGATCCAATACTCCTAGAATCTCAGATACCAACTCTTGATTCTCTTTTCTAGAGATAAAGTAAAATTTCTAATAGAAGTCAAATACAGCAAAGTTTACAAAAATTAAATTAATAGGTTTATAAATGTGTCACTCCCTGACTTTATAGTCTTAGTTAATACATGAAGTTTATTATTTAATAGACCAAAATTTCCTTGGTATTGTTATGATAATAAGTGTCCTTAAAATTCAGATGAGGCTGCAAAAATAGATCTTTTCCTCCCATTTCACCATGACTAACTTAAACTCTGTTAAGAGCCAAACAAAACTTTAAGAATCTCACCAAAATTTAAGACTAACATTTGAAAATAATATAGAAATAAGTAAATGTGTATGCATAATTTATATTATTATACACATTAAGTTTTAAATAAAGTAAGTTCTGATACTTAAAAGTATACTAAGACATTAATTCTATCAAAAATAATTTACCTGTTATTCTTCCAAGTTGACCTGGAAACATCTTTCCAACAAATCCACTAATATGAGCTCCTAAGCTTACACCTATGAAATGAAAAGTGTCAAGAGACGCTCCATGCTTCTGCAATTGAAAATGTGGTGTTATGATTTTCATTAAAGGTAATCACAAATTATGTGTCATACATCAATATTCTGAAACTCATTATTTTTCTGGTTTAATCCATATTTTGGAGGTGAGGGGGAGAGCTTTGTAATTTCAAAACAACTATATCTTTGTTTAACATTTTTTGCATATTTTTCTCCTTCATTTTTAATATCATTAAAATTGCACTTAAATTTTTCAAAATCCTTATCATCTATTATGTAGTATAATACATGCAAAATACAATTAGCAAAGCTTTTAATAATAATAGCCACTTTATGTTGGGTGCTTACTTTGTGCCAGCTACCTTGAGAGTTGCTTTACAAATACTAGATTTAATATTCACAACAGCTCTCTGAGTTATTTATTTTTATATTACTGCCTAAAACTGTCTCCTGTACCTCTTAAATGCTAAATAAATATGGTTCAATAAATCCCCATTTACCAAAGAAACTGGGCTCAGAGGTTAAGGAATTGGCCAAAGTCATATAGGTAGTAAGAGGAAAAGATGATTTCAAGCCCGGTGTTTGGTTGTTTTAAACTGGCAAACCGGACTAATCGTCCTCACCTCAGAGATGATAAAATGGATTTTAAGTGCTTTCCCCAGATCACAAGCTGAACTGAAGAAGTATTTCTACCACTACCCTCTCATGGAGCTGAAGCGGGACTGTGGGCAGGCCAAGGTGCAGCCTACACAAGGATACATCCAACAGCTTGTAGAAAGATGTGGAGTGACTGGCTCACCTGCAAAACTAGATACAAGCTTTCCAAGAATAGATGATGGTTTTCTTCAAATTTCTCAGAGCAATGTCCAGAAACTTGAGTTTTATGCCACTGATTTCATCTCTTTTCCTTAATACGTAGCATTTCCAAGCAAGCTATTGTTAGAAATATATCTAATACTACATATTTTCTTAATCTTCCCATTTTAACTTTCACTTTGGAGTACATGTTCATTAGTTTGAGAAGGCCACTGCTATCAGGGAAAATCAATTATGCAATTTATAGACTATCAATAAGAACAGGCGAGTCAGTTACCTCTTCTGTCTTTCTAAAGGATGGTGTGGTTTTGTCCAAATTTG
Organism: Cabassous unicinctus; assembly: GCA_029593785.1. Taxonomy (NCBI): domain Eukaryota; kingdom Metazoa; phylum Chordata; class Mammalia; order Cingulata; family Chlamyphoridae; genus Cabassous; species Cabassous unicinctus. Next base: position 29,713 of record JAQZBX010012047.1, read on the forward strand.
GGAACATAAGAATAATAATGCTAGCTGATACTATTCAATGGTCACCATGTGCCAGGCACTGTTTCAACATGTTACATACATTATATAATTTTAAATACTCATATAAAATATCATTATAAGTTTTATTTTCTCAAATGTATAGGTGGGAAAACAGGCACAGAGAGGTTAAGTAATTGCTCAAAGTCACACAGATGATGAGGTGGAATTGGGGTTTGAACTGAAGTCTGATTCAAAACCTGTGCTTCTAACCACTACATGTAACTACTTCTTGAATCTGTTATGCTTGCTCAATTTTAGCAAAGTCTTGCTCAGTTTGGCCCAACACAACTAAAGGGAAGATCTAAAGCCAAAAAATGCCCCCAAATCAGATATCACCCATCATTCTCTCAAGTACCATCACCACCACCTCCCTTTTAGGACAAGCATGCATCTCCAAATAGGTTGACTTAGTAAACACGGATCATTCAAACCACAGATTATCTAAAACTGGCTTGAATTTATTTGACCCATCCCAAAGCCTAAACTTAAACACTGGAGATACCAGTATGGCACTGAGACCTGCCTCCAAGGTTGATGGAAATATGCTAGTTTCAAGCTGTTTCCTTTTTACCAATTTTTACCAATTGACACTTTAGTTAATCAACTAAAAATATAATAACCATACCTTAGAAAAGATAGCTAAGAACATGTAATGTTCTGTCACAAAGGATCACTACCTCATCCTAAAGTCATTATAGGTAGAATTAAAAGAATTCTTTAAAATTTTTAACACAAAACATATAATTAAGCATTTAAGATGATGTTTTTATATAACACACATCATGTATGGATAGAAAAATTACCCACTTAGGGAGACAAAAGAAAATGGCTATATATATTAATACATCAATAATTCCCAACACTAAAGGGAAAAAAGTATTTTCTTTATTTTATTACCACTTCATGATATTGCATTATATACTGCACACTGTATTACATGTATAATGCATAAAATTCCCAGACTTACCAAAAGATTATGAATATACCCACTCAAAGTTAAAGCAACTTTTCTGGTATTTCTAACTGCTCTGTTGTAAAGCAAAGTTGTAGCACCCCGGTTCCAGTCTACTACAATTATATTCATATCTTCTTCATTCAACAAAATCCTTAGAAAGTTATGAAGCCATGACGGAGTGGAGCCCATTGGTCTATATCCATGAATAAGCCAGATTGTTTTAATTTTTCTGTTGAAATGCGTGTTGAGTGAGTTATTCTGCTGAAACAACGGCTCTGCACAGTTTAGGTTGTTCCTTGTATACATCATCAGATTTATCTCCATTCTGGGAAGAAACAAATCTCTGAAGGAATCCTTTATACTCAACTGAGAGAATTCAAGGCATGATCTTTTAATCTCTGAAATTAAAAAAATGTCAAGCTGAGTACTGGGATAGTATTCGATTCTTGTTGCTATTGTAAAAATTAGAATTGGACTTGGGGAGAGGGGATTTAATTTCATTAGCATTTCAGCATAATTTATTGAGAAACTAGAGTGTTTAAAGTAGTACACTGATTATGAAAAAAAGACTTTTGAACTGGAAGTAATGAAAAATTACAATGGAATGTGTAAATAAATGTGAGTGATTAAAACTTAAGAATTACTTTATATCTGTGCAAAAAGTCAGAAAATAATAGGTATGACTTAAAACATAACATTGTTAATAAAGAAGCATTATGTATATCAATAAAAGTAGGTAAATTAATTATGAACTTTGACAGAAATTTTACAGAAGACATTATATATGGGTAATAAGCATTTGAAAAACTATATCTGACCAGTGATCAAATAAATACAACAAAATAAGATATAATATTACATATCAAATGAAGTAACAAGTAAATATCCTTCTAATAGTGAGGGTAAATGTAATAAGTATTCATATGCATGGATGCTGAGAACTTAAGTTGATATAAGATTTTCATGAAATTTTTTATACATATACATATATACACAAAATTTTTAAAAGTTTATTCTCGATTTTATAGAATTTATATTTATGAAATTAAAACTTTATTTAAAGGCAAAGACAATAATCACAGAGCTATATATTATTGCACAAAAATTCAAAAACATCTTAAATATCATCATTATAGTTCTCTCATCCTTGTATATGTTCTTTCCCTCCCTCTTTATCTCTCTATCTATCTGACCTATCTTTATTTCTTTCTATCTCCCTGTCTATCCTAGAAAAAGCTAGAACTTAAAAGAAAAGAACTAAACCAAATCAACAGCAATAATGATTACTAGGCAGTGAAAAACTGACTTTTCTTTTCCTTCTCAAAGATTTTAAGACTTGCAATTTTTTTTAATTAGCATGTAATCCCAAAAGAATGTGCTGTTGTTTTGTTTGGGGGAAGTTTTGTTTGTTTGTTTTAAGAAGAGCAGTTTTACTGATTTACACTGTTTCTGGAAGTTTAATTTGGCAAGAATATTTTGGAAGCAATTTTTCAACATATATAAAAGAATTCACAAAAGTGTCAGTATATTTTTTTTCAGTTCTAAGAATCTATTGCAAGAATATAGTATGAAAACAAATGGGGAAATGCTCTAATACACATTACTTTAATATGGAAAATAGAAGTGATTTAAATATCCAGAAATACGGACATAAGTAAATTACGATATGTCCATCCATTTATAAATCATAATAAAATGCATTCATTACAAATAATTCTACTTAAAGAATTATATATGTGATATTGTCCCAATTATTTGAAGAAAATAAAGGAGAGAGGCAATGAAGAAGAATCATTCAATTCCCAGGTTAACAGTTGAGAGTTGGACAAGTTATATGCCTCAATATATCATTTGTTTCTAGTACCTGGGAATGAAGAAGTGAAGAGGAGAAATAGATCAAATGATATATAATAATAATTCTTGCCAGATTGTGTGAATTATTTAGGGAATTGTGTACAAACACCTGCCTACCAAATGGAACTCTAAGAAGTCCCTAATTACATCTGAAATGCTGGTGAACTCCAAGCCAAGGTAGATTTTACCTGACTAGGCTACAATGAATGGGAGGAATAAACCAGTAGTGTCCCTATGGCAAAAAGTACCATAAAATAAGAGAAAATAATGATAACCTAAAATGATCAGCAGAGACACCTATCTATTAGCAGATATAAAAACAATTGCAGAAAACACTATAGCATCCTTTTTAAAATATAAAAGTTAATGACTACGAACAGGTCATTTGATGAGCAGTTCATCAAATAACCATGAGCAGGAGACTATTAATTGATTTATCAATATAAATTTATTGGTGCAAACGAACACCAAATCAGACATCACAAAATATTATTGATGTAAAAAGACACCATGATCAGATACAAAATGGCATAATGAGATACTATAATTCAGGAAAAGTTAAATGCAATTTCAGAATAAAAATTCACAATACAAATGTCAAAACCAACTATAAAGCTGTCTTTAAAATAAGAAATGAAGGTAGATAGAGAATACAATTATGAGGGGAAACATAGACATAGGCTAGGAACTGGTGATACAATTTAAAGTATTGGTATTCTCCTGGAGGGTATTCTTTTTGAAAAGGAAGATAGCAAAAACAATAATTAAGAAAATAATTGCATACCAGTGTATCCAAACCAAAAATGCTCACCAAAATCTAGAGAAAATCAGGTAATCCAAACTCACCAAGACACTGCCTAGAAACTGGATTGGGTTTCGATGAAAGAGAAAAATATCCTAAAAATATCAAGGCAGAAAACCAGGTTACAAATAGAGGAATGAAGTTATAATAACTTATTTTTCCCCTCTAAAACAATACATCAAGCAGATAAAAGTGTAATGAATGAAGGTTATCCATGGAAAAGTTTGTAACCTAATAATTTTATACACCACTCATAAATGATATAGTACGGTTCCTGACATTGCTGCTGTTAATAAATGTTAGATTTCTTGAAGTCAAGATCTATAGAAAGTCATTGTTATAAAAGAAAGTTGGTTAGTGGCAATACTCCAAGATGTGTTCATCAACTGCAGCAAATGTACACACTAATGAAGGATGTTGTTGACGTGGGAAAATGTGAGAGGGCTAAGGAATGGGGCATATGGGAATCCTCTATAATTTTTTGTTTAAGATTTATGAAATCTAAGTTTCTTTAAAAAAAAATAAAGAAGTATATTAAAATTAAAAATTAAAAAAATAAAAGCATCCTGGAACTCTGGTCAGAAATAAATTTCATCCATTAAAAAAAAAAAGTTGGAAGTGAGCATAGAAACATTTAAGTTCAAATGTTATAAAACTGGATAAAAACAAATGAGATATAAAAATCATTTTGTTCAAATTATACTAAAAGTATAAGAACATCAACTAGAAGGGGCATAGAGGAAGTGAATATGTTGCTAACATTTCTCAACCAAGAGAATCAGAGATGCCATTTTTTTTTTACTTTAATAAATATATTAATATGGACTTAAAAAGATATTGGAGCCTTAAATGTTAACTGCCATACTAATTAAAACAGTGTACATAGATTCTTACACAGTAAAAATATATTATAGTATAGCAAACATAGTCTACATACAAAAGACAAGGAGAAAAATGAAAAAGAAACTATAGAAAGCAGAAAGCAAAATGAAACTATAACACTAAAGAAAATATATGTGATATGTAAGCAGTAATGTAGCTATAAATCCTGCTTATTCAAAAGTTAAGAAACTCAGCTTTCATTTGAAAAAAAAAAGACAAAGCACAATAAGATATTTTAAAGAGGTGCACTGAAAGCAATGGGCCTCATTGCTTTCAGCTTCGGGTTTCTCCACCTATGGCCTTTCTCTCTCCTGTATTCAGTGATTTCAACTTCTAGAGGCTTCACTCTGTCTCTGCGGCCTTCTTTCTGTGTGTCTCTGAATGTTTCTCCCATTTATAAAGAACTCTAGTAAGAGGATTACAACCCACCCTAGGCTACCCTCTACTGGAGCAATCTAATCAAATGGACTTTATGTGATCTCATCTAATCAAAGGTTCACAACGGGTTCAGTTTAAGAACATAATTTTCTGGGGTCCTCATAAAAGACTCAAACCAACACATTCCACACTTTGCACCCCCAAAATACATGTTCTTTCCATATGCAAAATACATTAATTCCATCATGATATTTCAAAAGCCTTACATCATTTCAGTAACAATTCTAAGTACAAAAATCTCATCAAAATTGGTTATAGGCATGCAGGAAACTGGGGTCCAAGCCGTCATACAGTGATGTTTATTAAATCCTGCCAAAGCATTATACCAGAAATGGGTTGGCTTTTACAATAGGCATTTATGGGGTTAAAAGCTTACCGTTCTAAGGCTATGGGAGTGCCCAAATTAAGGCCTCATCAAGAGATGCTGTCTCACCGAATTACAACTGTGGGCGATCAGGCACATGAGGGCATCATCTAAAGATGCTTTCTCTCCGGGATCAGCTGTGGGTGATCAGGCACATGGCAGGGCATAATGGCAGCTCTGCTGGTTTCTGCCTTTTCCTCCAGGCTTACTTTCTCCCTGAGATTAGCTGTGGGCGATCAGGCTTAAGGCTCTCTCTCCCTTCCCTGGGCCCTCTCTCTCAGCCTCTTGGGGTTTCTCTGTCTCTATCACTTTTTTCTGTGGTCTGCAGCATTTTAGTCCTCAAGGACTCCAGTGAGAGTCAAGAAGAATTCTACTTCTAGAGTACACCCTTCCACACCTTCCTGGTCTCCCCTATAGATTAGAACTAAAACCTACAACATCACTCCTTCTAGACTATCCAGCCTCCAACCTGCCATACAGAATTCAGACTTGCCAGCCCCCACAATCATGTGAACCAATTCCTTATAATAAATCTCTTGGTTCTTTTAGAGAGAGAGAGAGAGCTTTACAAGATTTGAATAAATGCTGAGATATGCCATTATCCAGAATGGAAGAGTTAATAACAGGAAATCAATGCTACCTAAACTAAATTATTCGTGTAATGCAATTCCAAATTAAGGTCTCAATAAGATGTTTTGGGGGAGAAAAAGAAAAAGTGCATGAGGACATTGAATGATATTTTGAGGACAATAATAAAGTCATGTGTTGTACAGGATTTTAAAATTATGTTTCTATTAAAATTCAATTAAAAAGAAGTCTGTGAAACTGTGTCAAGAATTGATAGACCAATTAATGAAACAAAATGGGAACTCTCAAATATATGCTGTATTAGTCATGATAACTATAGCAATTTAAAACAGCCCCAGACAATGGATTTTTAAATAAGCAAAGTTAAAATAATTAGTTGATCCTAGTCATATTAAAACAATCCATTTAAAAGTAAAAGTATATTAGCTAGAAGAAGAAAACAGCTAATCTGCATATCTCAGATTGAGGAATGACTTTTTTTAGCATTAAAACAAAGGAAGAAACCATAAAGTATAAAATTGATAAATTTCACACTTCATAAATTTAAACTTCTGTATATTTTTAAAAAATACTATAAACTATACAAAAGGCAAAATATATACTAGGGAAATATTTTCAATATAAGCCAGGAAAGGGATTAATATACACATATATAAAATAATACTATAAATGAACAAAAAGAAAAAGAATACCCCAATAAATACCATGTGAAGAATATAGAGATTCCACCAAAAAAAAAAATATTCAAACGGCCTGTAATCTTATTTAACTTGATGAATCTTATTAAAAGTCAAATAAAGGCTAATTAAAATAACATTAGCCATCAATTTTACTACCATACCCACTGATCATTAAAAATTTCTATCAGAGGATGGTTAATAGTGACTATTCAGGAATCGATGAAAGGTATGACAATTGGAGACTGGAAAAATAAATTATGGTGTATCCAGAAGGAGACTGCATAGCAATTAAGAAGTCATGTTTCTGATCTCATTGATACGACTTAAGCAAATTTAGCAGACTCACAGAGCTAGAGTCTGGAAGATAGGTTAACAGGAGACAGAAAGAAAGTAGAGAGTGGTGAGCCGATATCCATATGGGCAAATTCTATGATAAGGTAGAATGGTGTGGTTGGGCAGAGGAAGGGCATGAGAACGGTTCAGTGAGGGGGACAAGGGTGGAAAGTTGGGTTGGACTATCCATGGAACTGGGGGGAGGGTTGGAGGAAGGAGCAGGTGAACTCTGGGGATTTGCAGGTCTGTGGTTAAAACTACAATGGCAGGAATGCTCGTTTGGCAAATATGGCAGGGGAGGATTACTGGTGTAGGGTGTCGAATGTGGGGGGATATGTGGGATAGGGTACATCTGCGGCATGCCTCTGTGGAATACGTAAGTGTTCTTGTCATAGTGTGTTATCTCAGTGGGTGGAGACCCACACAATAAACAAGAAAATATTAAACTCCCATCCTGGGGAGTCATGCTATGTTCTCAATTAAAGGGACAAGAATCTCTCGAGAACATAAGCAATGCCTAATAAAAGAAAACAGACCAATATATCAAGCCCTCAATATTATTGCAAGTAACTATGAATCTTATTCTTCAAAAATTGAAACTGCGTGGTTACCATAGGTTTCTAAGAGGGGGGGAGGGAAGAATAGAATAGATGGAACACAGGGCATCTTAGGGTATTAGAATTGTTCTGCATGATCTTGCAATAATGGATACAGGCCATTATACATTTTGTCATAACCTATAAAATTGTGTGGGGCAGAGTGTAAACTATAATGTAAACCGTATTCTATTGTCAGTAGCAATGCTTCAATATGTGTTCATCAATTGTAACAAATGTACCATACCAATGAAAGATGTTGTTAATGTGGGAAAGTGTGGGAGGGGGAGGAGGTGGGGCATATGGGAATCCCTATATTTTTATGTAACATTTGTGTAATCTAAAGCTTCTTTAAAAATAAAAAATAAAAAATTTAAAAAGAAGTCACATTTCAGAGAACTGGTGATAACATTAGAAAAGGCCCATTATGTAAAGTTAAATGCAATAAAACCATACATATAGTCCTAATTTTATCTATTTCTTATAATATGCATGTAGTACACTAAATATGCACACATATACACATACTTATCATAATAGAACTGTTAGAAATTAACCAGTACTTTATTTATAATTTGTGGGACAATGACATTAGAGTTTTTTTTCTGTGTTTTTCTCTATTTTTCTATGTTGTCTACATTTTTTCTGTATTTAAATATTTTCTGAGTTTTCCAGATCTAGGATGCATTTTATTAGTTTTATAATAAGGGAAAATGGTTTAAGTCGCCTTCAGTTAATTAAAATATAATTAAAGCAAAAACTAATATCACGAGCAAAATGCTGAAGATATCTAGAATAGAAGGATGAATTTTAATATTTTTAATCCTGCTTGAAAAATAAACAAATTGGAGGCTTAGGGACTAGACTAAATGAGTAAAAATTCAGTAGCAGGGGCACGAAATTGGATTTTCTTTCCAAACCTGTAGGAAGATAATGACTGTATCAGTAATCATAACAGAGAGTTACACTGGGAAAGAATTCTGAAAATCTTTTTAGGTTTCAAATGAAAAAACCATTGAATTTGTTGTTAAAAATAACAAAGACACATGGGGAAGTTAAGGAATAATCGTTCTAGGTGGTTTAGCTGTATCTTGAAAAATATTTCAATTATGGCATGACATTATAATTACAATGATTGTGGGGATAAGGACAAGGAGTACAAAACAGAGAGTCTAGTGATATGGACAGTGTCCTGACATGGACATCCAAGATCCTATTGCCTCCAGCCCCTCGCAAGTGTCTCTGAGTAAATTCCTTCTCCTTTCATCTTTGAGCCTCATTGTCTCAACTTTAAGTGGAAAGAGTTGAAACAAATCGTCCTTACAATCCGTGTCACTCTAGCATTCTTTGATCTCAAACTTATTTTCATGCTTGGTGAACTGTTGAGACAAGTTATTTCTGCTTGCAACTTTCAGCATTGACCTAGTCAAGAACAGAAGTGCCTCAAACCCAGCCATAAAAAGCCACCAATCCTAACACATCCTGGAAAGATTTAAGTTTCTTCCGCTGAAACTCTCCACTGAAATCCCACACTCATTTCAAAAAGTCTTCACGAAAACTTGAAAACATCCTTCCTTCTGTCATCCCATTTCTGACAACAAAATGGATTTGTTAACTGCAAAACAACAATAACAACAAAAATAACAATAATGATTTATGGTTATTTAGCAATCACTCTATACCAAACACTGTAACACCTTATGTTTGCTATCCTTTCCCTCATTTTATATATAAAGAAACTGAAGCTTAAAGAAATTAAGTGACCTGTTCAAGGTCACACATTTAGAAGCAAGAGAACATTTATGGATGAGATCTGAAAAGCATGAGCATGTTGCAAGTTATTCTGTAAAGATTTGAGCAACATAAATAAGATCCTATCAGAAGTTCACTAGCTAACATTTGGGGACAGCAGAATTCCAATAGCTAAAAAACTGACTCACTTGATACTACAAAGGCAAAAGTTGTGTGGCCATAAAACTTGTAGGTAGAGCTTTAAATTCCCTGAAGACTAGTGGCAGAAAACAAAAATAAAATTGAAAATATCCTCAGTTCACTGTTTCTAAAACAATCAAAGCAAACTTAGAATATACATACTTATTTAACCTGTCACAAGAAATCAAGCAAGATATTCAATCCATAATTCCTTCAACTATGCCAATGTTTGGAAACTGTTGAAAGTGAAGCTTACTACACAAGCAAAGTAAAGTGTCAAATAATTTCTGCAAGATAAAAATGGTTTTAATATTTTTTAGCAGTTTGGAAAAAAAATGTTTAAAAGAATATTTTGTGACACATGGAAAGGATGTATTCAAGTTTCAGTGCCCAGGAATTCTCAAATGATGTGTTTGAGGTGCAGAAGAAGCCCTCTACCTGGAAATTATCCGAGAAACTAAAGGGAAAATACATAGGAAGAAAACACAGTGAATTAGTTTAACCTAATGTATATTGCTTTACAATTGACCAGCTCCCATATATATGTTATATGCTTTGAACTTCATCACACAGTGAGATAGTATTTTAACTTTTACTTCCACTTAGAAATGAGAAAGCCGAGGTTCAGCGTGGTTAAAGGACTTCGCCTGAGATGATGAGCCACCAGGACTTGAACCTGGGTCTTTTAATTGCAAAGCCCACCTTCTTGCATAATTCTCTGGTATTAAAATAACTTTGGTACAGTGAAGTTAAAGTCATTTCTGGGCATCTGATATTATTATCAGGAGAAATATATTATTGGTCATATCAGAAAGATTTTGACATAGATTTGGTGAAGAACAATGATGAATTTATGGAAGTGATCAGCTTGGAATCCGATGAGTTTGTGGAAAGATCAATAAAAGACAAACAGACGACAAAGAAGGTTCCACAGCTTCCTATCCCCTTTCTAGGTAAACTGTAACCTGTATACCAATGGGGCAGCACCTGGAAGCCCAGTAGGATTGAAGAATTTGAAATTCACCTCTGGTCAATAAATAAGAGTCATTTTAACAAGACCTTGGTCTCCTCTACCATATATTGGAAGGTCTACACTCTTAGAAAGTGACTCAATTTTTCTGAATTTTACTTTCCTCAGCTGGGAAATGAGAAAGTTGAATTAATCTATCGTTAACATCTCTTTCAGGTATAGCATTATGTGGGCCAAATCTGACTCACCACCAATTTTTTATAGCCTTCAAGCTAAGAATGGTTTCCATGTTTTTAAGTGGTTGAGGCAGGGGGAATAAAAAAGAATAGTATTTTCTGACACATGGAAATTATAATATATTCGAATGTCAGTATTCATAAATAAAGTTTTATCAGAACTAAGCCATGCTCATTTGTTTATGTATTCCCTACAGCTGTTTTATCCTGCCATGGCAAAATTGAGAGGTTGCAATTGAGACTGTACAGCACACAAAGCATAAACTATTCACTACATGGCCCTTTACAGAAACACTTACTGGCCCTTGCTATAAAAATAGCAACAGTAGCTGCCATTTAAGCAGCTACTATGAGCCAGACACTATGGTAAGAATATATATGTGTACAATTTGAATATGTTTATAAACACAAATATACATGTTTATATATACCTATATTTAGACCTATACATGTATACAACTACAAACATACATACATGTTCACCAACCTTCTGCTTCCATTTTATTATATTTTTTTTAAAAAATTTAACACCCTGACTAATCTCAAGGTTTTTAGAATGTTTTCTCCTTTTTTTGGAGGAAGATGTAATCAATGATTTCCATCATACAAGTGCAAGACTCACCCATTTAGAAGTCTATATTAGAACTTCTAGTGGAGATGGAGAAATTTGAATAAAACCCATTCATATAAAATAAATTACTGAAAGCTAAATAAAATTCCCTAGGCAGATGGGGATTCAAGGAAAATGAATGTGTAAGTGTATCCATTAAGAATGATTTTGAAAACCACTAAAATAATTGATTTCCTTTTTTTCTATTTCCTACTGTTAATATTTAAACATCCTGTTATTCATTTTAGTCATCACCATAGAAGAAGTAAACTTTCCACTGAGAAAGAATCTCAAAATGTCTATCACATAAGTTTGCAGTATAAGCTATAACATTAAAATGACACTTAAAGCTATGAGCCAAAATTCAAATTCCCCTCACTTTCAAATTAAAGTGCTACTACTATACATTATATGAACATAAAATACCTATCAAGAAACTCTCAATTGAGTAAAATATAAATAATAAATGGCATATTAGTGCCATTTATATTCTGTTTTTGATTATGAAATTCAACCATTCCCAGAATTTATGATTAGTTCAAAGAGCCAATTGAAATCATAACAAGAAATAATTTTAATTTCTAGTTGATATTTTAATGTTATACAAGTATGAATTAAAACATTTTTTAAAAGAAAAGATTTGCTTTTGCAAAATCCCTACACAAATTAATCTACCTTGAATTTTAAATTTATTTTTTTATTACCATAAAGTAGAACAAGTAGTTCTACTTTATTACCATAAAGCAGTAAGTGATATTACTAAAATTAGTAAACTTTATTACCATGAGCCAGTTCTGGTTTATTATATTAGTGC
>JAQZBX010012048.1:0-41799 GCA_029593785.1 Cabassous unicinctus
ATATATATTTTTTTACCTTTAGCATTGTTACAGTCTCTTCTTTTGCCTTTGCCTTTAAAATATTACAAAATTATTAACTATAGGCTATAAGCTGCATTAGTTGTGTTTTCCCCATGTATCACCATATTCTTAACACCTTGTAATAGAGGAACATGGAACATTCTCATATTTAAAATTCAAAGGAAAACTACTTCAGGTCGTCAGATACACCTGCATACAGACCAAAAACTAACTCAGGCTAGTGTTTTTAAACCAAATCATCACGGGTCTTTTTGCAGTAATTTATTAGTCAAAAGAGTAATCTGTGCTTTGGGAGAAATTCCATTCTAAAATGGGTGGGATCCCTTGTTATGAAATGTGGCACTAAGCAAAAGGGATCTTTCTGGAGTCCTGAAAATACCCTAGATTTTGTTCTTGGTGGTGGTTGCACAGATGAGTGCAAATGTGAGACTTCATTGCCCCATACCCTTATAATTTATAAACGTTACTATTTATAAATTATGCCCCCAATAAAAAGTGCCATGAAAAACACATATAAAACGTAAATACATTGATTCTTAGCAAGCACAAGGAACAAGAGGAGCAAGAACAAACATCATCAATAATTCATTAATGATTACTATTTTTTAACTAAGCTGATACAAATTACAGACCAACTCCCCATCCTCCACCATAGCGATTGACTAGCACTGCTTCTACCCGAGATCCCTGGATTCTAATTAAAAATAATGGGTAAAGGAAAGTGGGAATAAAACAGTATTTTTAGAACCAACCCAGACATTCTGTTCCTTGGAGATGAACTAATAAACTCCTATGAAGTGGTTAATTACACTCATTTAGTCATTCCAGTTTTGGGGGCCTACTATGCTCCAGGTACCTTCCAGGGCCTTAGCAGTAAAAACAAAAACAAAAACAAGCACTGAATGAAACATTCTACCTGATAATATATACACTTAAGTGCAAACAGTAATGTGCAACCTTCACCAGGGTGCATTCATAAAGGAAACTTTCTACCTCGATAAACTCAAATGGCAAAGAAAAGAAACAAGCTGGAACTTCTGCTGCTTCGTTCATGACGCCAAGCTCACCTCTGCAATCAAGGCGTAATTTGGAACCATCATGGCAAACGGTCGGAACAGGGCTTTCAGGTTATCGGGCAATTCCGTTCTGCCCGCATAGCCAGGATTCATCGTGATGAAGGCTGCGCACGTCATAACCAGCTTTATTTCCCGCCCCTCAAACATGAATCTAGAGAGCTGTTTAAAGGAAAGGGAAAATATGAGTCAACACTTCTGCAGACATTCATAAATTCTTTCCTGTAAATCGGTTCTTGAATACAAGCTTCATGGAAAGGAGTATTCATGAAGAGAGCACTTCTCCGCTGACTGATTTGCCCCTTTCGAGTCTCCGCTTCCCTGCCTCTGCCCTCCCCATAGTGTCTTTTCTTTCTTGGCCCAGTCCTGAAATCTTCTGGGCCTCAACATCTCTTGCTGGGCCTCCTCAATTCAATCTAGACTCAGTGGCCACCACACTTCCACCACCCGCGTTCTTGGGTTTTCCCCTAGGACCTCCAATCCCTTAGTCCCTATGCTTTGCTCTCCGATGTCTGCTCAGCAAGGGGATACTGGCCTACGAGTTTTAATGTGCTATATCTGGACGTGCCTGCATTTACTACAGGCCTCCTCAAAGGATGTGAGAGGCAGGAGGGTGTGCAGTTGAAGGGGCTTGGACTTTAGGGTGACACAGAATTAGGGGTGTATCTTGTTTCTCTAGTGCCCCTGGAATTGTTTTTTCACTCTTCTTTGAACCCTTTCCCCCTGTAACCTGGGGGAAAATGCCATCTATGTCACGTGGGTTTGGTGTGAAGATGAATAAGTGGAAAGTCCATATCATAGTGACTTGTACAATTCAGCAGTTCATTAAAGGTCAATTCCTGTGTTCTTTTTATTTGCTCTATAATTTGTGTTTTTCCAGAGGTGGTAATCAAAACATTTGTTACCTCTTTAGCAGAACACCTGGTCCCTGTGTCTAGAGCCAGAGTCCAGAGCCCCCCTTGTGATGCCAGGGCAGTGGCTATTTAAATATTAAACAACTGGCAAGGCTGTTCTGGTTTGTCCAGCTGACCATGATTCCTGCCTTTTGGTTCTCTCAGGACCCCACCTCAGAAGATAAACAGAGAGTTAGGGGACTTGTTCCCATCCTTCACCACCTTCAGTTTCTGAATACAAAACCCCTGCTCCAGGCATGTAGTCACATGGAGTTAGAATAAGTTTTAAATAATTGGATCACTTCAGCATCCCTAGACTCCACAATCCTTGGATTTTCAAGCCCAGTGAGTTCTAGAAAGCCAAGATCCCCCCGGACCCCTTCCTCATTCCACCAGCATGAGGCTGAGCCTGGGGGGCGGGTGGAGGGGAGGCATAATGAAGGCAGAAGAGTCTTACCTGTCTCCACAGAGAACTGTCTAATGCCTTATGTTTCTCCACAGAGAACTGTCCATTGCCTTATCTTTGTCCATAGAGAGCTGTCCAATGCCATACCTTTCTCCATAAAGAACTGTCCAATGCCTTATCTTTCTCCATAAAGAACTGTGCAATGCATTACTTTTCTCCATAGAGAACTGTCCAGTGCCTTACCTTTCTCCACAGAGAGCTGTCCAACACCTTACCTTTGCAGCTTTGGCATTCCTGATGGTGATGAGTTGCTGAGCGATGACTGACAAAACTTCTATGTCTATTCTATTAAATTCATCAAAGCAGCACCAGGCCCCTGATTGTGCCAAGCCGCTGAAGAAGCGCCCCATCATCTGAAACCAAAATAACACTGTTCAACTTCGGATTGCATATTTCAACTCCTTCACAAGTTAAATTTTAAGATGCAATATTAAAAAGAAAAGGGGTGGTACAGGCAAGTAAGCAATAGTTTTATGTGGACACTGGGTTATCTCAGAAGTTAGCATTTTTATACAAAAGGAAACATCTCTTTGTCCCTCTCTAAGTGATTTGAATCTAATTTTATTTTTAAATAAAATGACAATCGGGCCAAGTTTTCTTTTCTTTTTTTTTTTTTTTCCATTTCCATAACCTGCCTTGACCTCTGCAAATACTTGACGGGCTCAACACATGGAGTAGACAAACTTACGAACTTAAAAAAACATCTTGAAAATTTATAGTCATGGAAACTTTCCTTGTCTCTGCAAGGTACTACAGGTGATGGACAACGCACAGGAATTACAGAGCAGAAGCACAGCTGTGCAGCTCAGTGCAGTGGTTCTGAATTTCTTCTAGAGCAGAATCCTAATGGCAGAGGAGAATGAATATGTGCTTGTGGCATTTATGAAAATGCTCTTCTCAAGTGTAAGATTCCTTCAGAGAGATGAGTTTTTGTTTAAACATTCATATGAACATCACCTTATGCTATCTCTCTCTCTCTTTTTAAAATAGTGCTAATTTTTTTTCTGTTTCAAGGTAGTCAACTGAGCATTTACTACTACCTCCCTTTCACCCGAAATTCCCATGAAATGACAGATAGATGTGTCTCTCTCTGTTTCTTGTGTCTCTACTTAAACCTGTACTTGCCAGATTAAAAAATAATGGTAAGGGAACCAGCAGTGGGAAGAAAGTTTTGAAAACTATGCTGGAAGATGGAAAGTACATTGTGGTAGGCTGATTTATGTGCCACAGTTTAAACATGCTCCTAATCTTAATTCATGTCCCTGTGGGTGTGAACCCACTATAAATAGGACCTCTTTTTAATTAAGGTGTGGCCCAAATGAATAAGGGTAGGTGTTAATTTGGACCACTGGAGGCCTTATAAAGAGAAAACCATGGGGAGGAGCTGGAAGCTACAAGTCAGCAGGAACCCAGAAGAGAAAGGAGAGGACACTGCTGCATGACAGGAAAGCCAAGGAACCCAAGGATTGCCGGTCAGCCAGAGCGCAACTGATCCAGGGAGAAAGCAAGCTTTCCAGCCTCTGAAATTGTGAGACAATAAATTCCCATTGTTTAAGTCAGCCCACTGTGTGAACTGTAATTCAATAAAGCTGAAACAAATGGCACCTCATTTCATGGGAAAGATTTTCCTTTGAAAGACCTTTCAACAGTCCTGGGGCAGGACATGGAGTAGCTCCTGATACTTGGAAAGGGACAGAGAAGGTCATTGAGTAGTAAGAGGATGAGGGGGAGAACAGCAGGTCTCCGTCGGCCACCCCACTGAGAAAAATAGCTGTGAGCCCTTGAGTCAACTAAAGACCCATGTATCTCAAGAGCTGTAACACTGAGAGCCCAGATCCATGGTGACACAAAGCAATGAGGCTGAATGTATCCTTGAGGAAAAGATGCCGCTCCTGCCCAGCACCTGGAGAAATCACTGCCACAGCAATGGCGGGAGCAGACCTAGGTGCCAATAAGGCTTGTTTATTTTGATTGTTTTTAACAGCTTCATTGAGTTTCAATTCACATATTATACAATCCACTCATTTAAAGTGCACAATTCAATTTTAGAACATTTTCATTACCTCATAAAGAAACCCCACACCCCTTAGCTACCGCCCATCCCATCCAATCCCACCATTTCTCTCAGCCTGCCCGTAACCACTAATCTACCTTCTGTCTCCACAGATTTGCCCCTTCCGGACCTTTCATATAAATGGAATCATACAATGTGTGGTCTTTTGTGACTAGCTACTTCACTTAGCATAATGTTTTCCAGGTTAATCTGTGTTGCAGCATGCATCAGTACTTCATTCATTTTTATGGCTGAGTAATAGTCTATTGTATGGATACACTGTTAGATCCCATTTCAATTGAGGCTTGGAGACAGACCAAGGTTCAGGCAGGAGTTTATTAGGTCACTGGCATGGCTGGGGTCTGAAGAGAGACTTCAGCCCCCCTGACTGAGCTGGGGAGTACCTTTTGAACTGGTAGAGTTGGGCAGGGTTGGAGAGGGGTGCAAAGATATGGGGTGGAAAAGTACCATGCTTGCTGTTCTTAGGGTAGGGAGTGACTTTCTGAGGACTGCCTTATCGTTGGGGGAGAGAATTTTCTGTGGTTTGGTGGGGGTGTGAAAGGAGCAGGGGCCAGAATGCAGAATTATGCGTTTGGACACAGCTTGAGCTCAGGGTCAGTAAGGTACAATCTAACATAAACCACATTTTGTTATCCTTTTGTCTGTTTAAGGATCCTGATAATATTCATTATCATGAATAATGCTGCTATGATCATTTGTGTACAAGTTTTTGAGTGGACATGTTTTCAGTTCTCTTGGAAGTATATCTAGGAGTGGAATTGCTGGGTAATATGGTAACTGTTTCACCTCTGAGGAACTACCAAACTGCTTTCCAAAACAGCTGCACCATTTTACATTTCCACCAGCAGAGTGTGAGGTCTCCAATTTCTTCACATCCTTGCCAACACTTATTATTATCTATCTTTTTCATTATAGTCATCCCTAGTGAGTGTGAAATGGTATGTTACTGTGGTTTTGATTTGCATTTCCCTAATGGCTAATAATGTTGAACTTTTTTGTGCTTATTGGCCACTTGTTTATCTCCTTTGGAGAAATGTCTATACATATCTTTGCCCATTTTTCAATTGGGTTGTCTTTTTATTATGGAGTTTATAAACAGTTCTTTATATTTTTTAGATATAAGTCCCTTATCAGATGTATGATTCACAAAACTTTTCTCACTTTTAGTGGGCTGTCTTTTCACTTTCTTCATGGTATTTTTGAAGCACAAATGGTTTTGTGATATTCAGTTTGTTTTGTTGTTGTTGCTTGTGCTTTTGGTTTCATATATAAGAAGCCATTGCCTGCACCTGCATTGTCTTCTAAGGGTTTTATATTTTTAGCTCTTACGTATTTAAGTCTTTGGCTCATTTTGAGATAATTTTTGTATCTGGTGTGAGGCCTGGGTCCAACTTTATTTTTCTACAAATGGATATCCAGTTGCCCCAGCACTATTTGTTGAAAAGACTATTCTTTTCCCATTGAATTGTCTTGGCACTGTTGTCAAAAATCAATTGACCATAAATGTGTATATTGTGTAATCTCAATTCGATTACATTGATAATTCCATATTTATTCCAGTACCACATTGTCTGGATTACTATAGCTTTTTAGTATTGAATTGGGAAGACCAAGTCCTCCAGTTTTGTGCTCCCCTCACCCAAGAATATTTTGGCTCTTCTGGGTCCCATGAATTTCCATATGAATTTTAGAATCAGCTTATGAATTTCTTCAAAGAAGCCAGCTGGTTTCAATGGCACTGTAGATCAGTTTGGAGAATATTGCTATTTTAATAATATTAAGTTTTCTGATCCATGAACATGGGATGTCTTTCTATTTACATAGTCCTTTAATTTTTTTTAGTAATATTTTGTAGTTTTGCATTCTTTTGCTAACTTTATTTCTAAATATTTCATTCTTTGTAATTCTATTGTAACTGGAATTATTTTTTTAAATTTCAATTTTTGTTTGCTTGTTGCTACTGTATGAAATACAATTGATTAAAAAATTTTATTAGAAGTTGTAGGTTTAAAGAAAATTCATGCATAAAATACAAAGTTCCCATATAGCACCCCACCTTGCATTAGTGTGGCACATTTGTCACAATCATGAAAAATATTTTTATAATTGGACTATAGTGGACCATTATAGACTATAATTCATCATTTACAATAGGGTTCACTGGTTGTATTGTATGGTCCTGTTTTTTTTTTTTTTTAATTTTTTTATTCTACCAACATTTACACAACCCAAAATTTCCCCTTTAAACCACATTTAAATATGGTGCTGTTAATTATGTTCACAATGCTGTGCTACCATCATCACCATCCATTACCAAAACTTTAAAACCAACCCAAATAGAAACTCTGTACAATCTAAGCATTAAATTGATTTTTGTATATTGATCTAATATCCTGCAAATTTGCTGAACTTGTTTATTAGTTCTAATAATTCTTTAGTGCATTCATTAGGGTGTTCCTGTGCAGAATATCCAATACGATGTTGGATAGAAGTGGGGGGGCAGAGTGGGGCCTATGAGAATCCCTTATATTTTTTATGTAACATTTATGTAATCTAAAGCTTCTTTAAAAGTAAGAAAATTTAATTATAAAAAAATAAAGTTAAATTACAAATTAAAAAAAGAGGATAGTAAAGGTGCTAAATTCCTACTGTTAGAAGAAATATGATAATTCAATGTTAAAATAATTCAGAGAATATGGATAAAATAATAAGGCTTGTATTCATGTATAAAAGATTGAAAATAAAAATAAATCTGTCAATTAAAAAAAAAGAAATGGCAAGAGTGGACATCCTTGTCTTGTTCATGATCTTAGGGGGAAAGCCTTCAGTCTATTAAGTGTGATGTTAGCTGTGAGATTTTCATGGAGGTCCTTTATCAGGTTGAGAAAATTCTCTTCTATTCCTAGTTTGTTGAGTATTTTTATTATAAAGATTTTTTTAATCTCTTAAATCAGAGGATAGAGACCCATCATGATGTAACCCATCATCAGGGTTACAAAGTGTTCATGCTCAGCTCATGAAAGCACTTCCAGTGGTGCATGATGATACCCTGGCCTGGTATGTTTATGTTAACAAGTAATGTGTTTGTCATAGTTATTTTTAAAAAATTAAACAAATATTTTAAAAAATAGTTTAATTTCTAGCATGGTAAATATTAATAGACTTAAAACCACAGAAACAAAAGCTCTTTGGAGATCTGAATAATTTTTAAGTATAAAGGGATCCTGTGACCCTTCGAGAACCTCCTATGTGTTTCATTTTCAGTACACCACTCTGTGAGTTGCTCACCTCTTCCTGGAAGCTTATTTCTTGTTCCTAGGTTTCTTCACTGTTGCATCTTGTATCTCACCTCATTCCTCTCTACTTACTGACATTTGCAGATTTTGACTTTACCACCAGTGGACAAATCCTCTGCTACTTGACCAACCCAGACTGCCCTGAGTTGACTCTTCTCCCTTGTACTATTTATTTTACTGTGACCACTCCTTGTGCCAGTTCTTTTCCCTTGCTTTCTATCACCCCATTCTCTCCATTTGTTATGTCATGTTAAAAGTAGGAAACAAAACAAAACAAAACAGGTAAAACACTTAATGCTAATACTCAGATGCTAGGACTGTACCTTGTAGTCCAAACCATCGGAACAGTTAAAGACCACACACTGGATGGCGAGAGCTTTTGCCAGGTCTTTGGTGGTCTCAGTTTTCCCAGTGCCAGCAGGACCAGCTGGGGCGCCCCCAAGGTCAAGCTGCAAAGCCCCCATGAGGCAAAGGTAGCAGCGATCCTGAAGAAAGTGATAAACTCATTATTGAAGGGAACTGGCTAGTCACAAGTTCCTAAGTCCTTCCTTTTCTATGGGGGCATGGAGGGGTACTGTTTTCTCAGAAAGGTTTTCTAGAAGTGGAAAGAGACTCAAAGATCCATGCACCAAATTAAATAATGCAAATCTGTGCTTCATGAAGATGGATTAGGGCAAGTCCTCTCATGAGTTAATGTTAGATGAAACTTTTCAAGATGTAGCTTGGTAAAAAAACTCTTGGGCCAACATTAACCTCGGTGAACAGTAACTTACTGTGAGGGGTGTGATAACTAATCTTGGGCAGGCACCCAAATATTCGTAGCCGTAAGTATACTGAGAGAGTGCCATCCTAGCCACACAGTTATCTAGGTCCACATCCCAATAATAGCGCAGTTGCCGCTGCCAGTCAAAGGATTCGACTCTGTCCACCTACAAATGATAGAAATGGTCCATGCATTTGATGTGCTCATTTCAGAAAGAAATATATGCTCTTATTTAAATGAAACATTATTTACCTTGGCTTCCACAAGTTCTGAGACAATGTCTCTTGCGTGGACATCAATAGTAATCAAGGCAGTGATGATGTTTCTGTGTAATTTAGGAAGACTGCCTCGAACTAGTGCAGCCAGGGCATTTAACCTCTACAAAAAAAAAAAAAGTTATAACGAATTGTCAAACATTGGCTGGTATTTATATCTTTTTACTATTAAATTCGAAGTAGATATCTGCTAAAATCACCTAATTTTAAGAGTCTGTAATTCTGGGACCAAAGATGACAGAAGTTGATCTTATGTAATTTCATTAACATTTCTATGAAGTGCATACTATCTTTGCCCCCATTTTAAGTTTGAGGAAACTGAGGGTCAGAGAGGGCAAGTACCTGGATGGCGGTCACACAGCTATGAAGTGGCAGAAATGAGACACAAATAGAGATTTGCCTTGAGGAAAGCCCCAGGCTCTAATCACACTAGAGAAGACTGCTGTCCCTAAAAGTTAAATGTGATTAAAGACAGCTCTCATTTTCAGGGATAGTTCTCCCACTGACAATTAGAAAACCTGAGCTGTTTAATCAAGCCAATGCTTGACTAAATGAAAGCAATTTTTGATAGATATTGTTCCTGAGTTTCACCTAAGTGGGTAAATCTTTTCCAGGGATGAGCAGTGCCTGTGACAACTTGTGCAGCTGGGCTGAATTTTCACTTGGGGCCAACTCTGATCAGGGACCCCCTCTACAGAGAGGTTGATGGGAATTTTTTGAGGCTTCTTTCTTTCCTGGGGCTCTCTGAGAAGGAATTCCATTGAGGATCTTCATGGGAAAATGCAAAATAGCTTGGAAATTGAAAGCAATTTGGAGTAAAAGGTTAGGCCCAACTGTAAAATAGCATTTCCAAACTATAGCTAAAAAAGGTCTTGTAAATAGTATCTAGATTGATTCAATTACTTATTGTTTTATTAATAGTTGCAGAAGGGCTCTATAAAATAGAAAATTCCATCTTGAGCCTAGAAATGGAAATGGCACAAATCCTGGGGGTGTTTCCTGGATTGAATGAACTTCTGTGGGGGACATCCAGCACCCAATAAATACAATTTCTCCCTAAAAGTTACAAACCATTATGGTTTCTTTTTTCCTATTTTCTTAAGTGTTTGTATAAATACCTCACACCCATCAAAGTAGTGGCCCAACTTGAACGTAAATGGTTTTAGTGAGAACCCCAAAGTTCTACTGGCCCTGTCAAAGCATTAGAATTTATGAAACTAAGTGACTTGGCATTGACCACACTAATAAAAGCCACCGGGACCAGCCTGTGCAGAAGCATGTTCACTGTTAATCTGTTGAACATCTCACCTCAAAGTTCACTTTTTCAAAAGCTTCCAGGGCCTCCAGGTGATTGCCATCATCTGCTTCCAAACACTCAGTCAAGTCGCGGCACCACATGATTTGAGAAATGGTCAGGATCACCTGTGTGAAAACAGCTCTCCTTAGCATCTGATGCATGCCACCAAAAATAAAATAATAAAATAAAATAAATAAAATAATAAAATAAAATCCAGAGATGGAAATGTAACGGGTGTCACTGACCTGAGAAGGGTGGCCAGCGACCACCCACTCTACCCTCAGTTTCCCCTGGTAGTCAGCGATGGCAGCCTTGCACAGGCGACGCAGGGACGTGAACATGGCCTCTTCCACCTTGCCCAGCCAGTCCTCCACGTTGCCTCGGGCCTTGAGGCCTTTTCCCAAGGTGACCTGAGGGGCAATCCGAGTGACCAGGAAATGGCTCATACTGCACTTGCAGGCTGGCCATCCTTGGTCCTTCCATGTCAGAAACCTCAGCTAGGAAAACACCGAGGCCTGACCACAAATACTGGAAACTTCTATTTATAGCCCACTGTACACCTCTCTTTCCCCTTCCTCTACTTACTGCTTTATTTTACTGCTTTCCTTTGGAGCCAAGCCCCTGAAAGGGGCATCTACATGCACTACATGAATTTCCTCACTTCTAATCATTTTCCTACTTGTTGCAATCTCATTTATGCTCCACCCCCGCAACCACTCCTCTCTAAATTTACCAGCATCCTTCTAATCATCAAGTCCAACTGACACTTTTTGGTCCTTCTCATACTTATTTCTTGGATTACCAATGACCTGTTTGTCCTGCTCGTCTTGGTCTCCTTCATCTGCTCTTATTCTTCTACCCGCCCTTGAAATTTCATATTTCCCATGATTCTAGCTTTGGTTCTCTCCCTTTCTCTTCTTTTGCACTAGTGATGAGCAAATTCTTTTGCAAAAGGATCAATTAAGGACAAATACAATGCTCATGGGCTCTGGCTCCTCTGTTGCTCTAAGCGGACTCAGATCCTTGGCATTTTCCTGCCCGATTCCTCCCTCTGGAAGGCCCTTCAGTCCCTTCCTGGCCATGTTCCTGGGCTCCCCATGTGTGTGTCACTCAGTCTGCTAATGCATTCGCTGGCTCAGTGCTTCATGGAGTGCCAGACACTGTGCTCTGTGCCCTAGAGACACAGAGACCACTGAGGGAAACTAACTCAGGGTGCTCACAGCATGCCCTTCTCAGTAATTTTCATGGAGGAACCCCTGAAAATCCACATGCCCTCACCAAGCAGATAGGTTTATGAATCCCCATTTTACAGATGAGGTTAAAGGCTGGGTCTGGAATTTGAATGCAGGCAGCCTGTCTGCAGAATCAAAGTCCTTAACCAGGCCACCTTTGTGCTGCTTGCGGGGAGTTGGGAAGACAAGGTTTCCGTTTTCTCCACTCTGTTTGCAAGCACAGAGCACGTGCCTCTACTAGCACATTGACCATGGCGCCTTTTGATTGTTCACTGGACTGTTTCTCCACTAGACTTTGAGCTCTCAGGGCAGGAACTGGATCCTGGTCATCTTTGAAACCCGTGGGCACACACAAGCACTTGATGAGTAGAAGAGTAACGGTTTATACATGAAGAGTTATAAACAAAAAGCGCCTCACCCTTTCTCCCTCTGGTGACAGCATCGCTAAAATGTCATTCGTATAAACCTTTTCTGGCTCTCCATCAATACCAGGAATTCTTCCTTCAGCAGGAGGCAGGAGAGCAAATTCGAGTTTGGAAATGGAGTCGAAGCATTTCCTCAAGTGTGGCTGCACGGCTTGGGGATTTCGTGTCTGGGCCAAAATCTCCAGAAGTTCGTCATTTGACAAGAAGTAAAATCTGGATTAAAGGAGATGCTTAAGATATAACTGGAAATCAAAGCGAGGCCTAGAAAGACCTACCAGATAAATCGCTTAGCTACGTCTCTTCCCATCCACAGATTTCCCAGGCCTCCGACCTAATGGGAAGGCCACAGGTTCCTAAAAAGATTTGTCAAGATTAGGGATGGGACATCTCAAACACCTAGACATAGTGCCTGGTACATAAAAAACAGATGATTTTAACAAAAATTGCAAAAAAAGAAAAGAAAAAGCTAGTTCTTGCTATCATAATTTGTTCATGTCTGCCTTACTTGGCTTTGCGCTTCTAGAATAAAGACATATTATTTTTTCCTCTAGAATCTAGCCTCACCCATACTTGGTATTCAAGACATAATGTATTGAATAGATGGGTGGATGGATGGGTGGTGGTGGCAGGGACCTTATTTGTTTCTGTAAATGTGTAGTGGGTGGTTCCCCCAACCCAAAGGCTACACTGTTCCCTGCAGCATGTGCTGCTGTGAGAAGGAGGTAGAATAGGACTTTGCCAATACCATTTCCAACTATGTGAAGCTGCACCTACATAGAAATCAAACATTTTGCTTATATTTCAATATCATTACCAGTAAGATGGGTAAAGCAAATTGTGAACTTACAGGATACTCTTTCACTATAGATCAGGGGTTAGCAAACTACAGCTCAAAGGCCAAATCTGGCCTGCTGCCCGTTTTTTTCAATCAAATTTTTTTCAATCACAGACACACCTACTTGTTTATGTACTGTCTTAGGGCTTATTTAGTTGTAGCGGGCAGAGTTGAGTACTTGGGACAGAGACTGTCAGCCTAAAATATTTACTATGTCAATCTTAAAATATTTACTATATGGCCCTTTATAGAAAAAATGTTTGCCAAATCCTGACAACTAAGAATATTCTTGTAGGTGCCAATCTTAATGTAAGTTAGTTTTTGTATTATGCTTAATCACTCTAAACCCCTCCAAAGGAATTTGATTTATTATCCCGCCTGGCTATTCTAGCTCATGCTAAATAGCTTATGAAGGATGAAATATTAAGATTTAAGACAGTGGTTCTCAATTTTTTTTTTTTCCTATCAGCAAGGGTTCTTTTTATTCCTATCCCTGTTCCTAACTCTCTCATGCTTTGAAGACCTCGGTGGACAAAGCAGCATTTAGTAAATGCCCTAGAGTGCTGGCTGTCAGCTTGGCCATGTCCCTGCAGTAGAGAGAAGATGGAACAATATTTCCCAGCATCCCTTTCCAGTACGATTTCCAATCAGATTCTGCCCACGAGAGGCTCTGCTGTTGGACTGAGAAGTTGCTGAGCTGCTCCACCAACAGCAGGGCCAAGGTGGGCGGGGCCTGTGGATGAGACTTGGGCCATGCCAGGTGATCCTGAGTGGGATTTCCTTAGATCCTGCCTAACAGGGCCATCTGGGGCAGGACTGGAGAAGGGGCACAGCTGGATGTCCAGGGATGAGGGAGAGATGGCAAGGCCCAGCCAGAGAAGACACTTCACTTCTGTGGAAGGAGCTGCGGCTGAGGCGATCCCTCCAAATTGAGGGGAGTGGTAAAGAGCCCGTGACAAGCACCACATGGGAAAGAGGGAGCCAGGAGGGTACTGGCCCAGTCAGGCTTCTCCTGCTGCCCCTTCTTCCTCCCCTGGCCCAGCCCTGGAGATCTCAGAAACCTAATAGGAAGCGGAGAGGGCTGATGATGACCACACATCCTCATTGTCCCAAAGCCTTCAGTCCCGAAACAGGCCTGGGCTGGGGGAGGGGGACATTTTAACTTTGAAAGAATTTTAGAATTTTGATGTTCACACTGGGCTGGACTTACTAGTTAATGTAATTGAGACCATTTATTGGGTTAAAGTGGCCTTTTCTTTGTATCTTTCTCACTGAGCATAACACTTGGTATGTGTTTGGAATGAATGAATGAATGAATAAAAGAATTTCATCTGAGATTTGTAAAATGGAGAATTTACAAGGACCACTTAGACAACCTCTGCAGTGACACATTTAGGCCACCAGTTAACTAACTGGAAGAAAACTGCTCCGGGAACGCAGGACTCTAACTTTTTACAAACACATCTGCAGACACACACAACCCACAGTGAGCGACGCTGTGAGAATCCTGCCAGCACATTAGTATTTACCTGCTAAACCTTTTACTAAATGTTTTATCTTCATCTTTGAGACTTACTTCCCCCAATGAAGACAGTAGCTGGATTTCCATGACAAATATCTTTCTTATTTCCCTCTCTGGTTCCCTGATGTTTTGAAGTCATAGTTTGTTTTAAATATATTATTTTAAAAACTGATGGATGGGGGAGCGGAAGTGGCGCAAGTGATTGAGCGCCTGCTTCCCACATGGGAGGTCTCGGGTTCAGTTCCCGGTGCCTCCTAAAACCAACAAGCAAACAAATGAAAAAGCCAACTCAGGGGAGCCAATGTGGCTCAGTAGTTGAGCACCCGCTTCCCACATGGGAGGTCCTGGGTTCAGTCCCCAGTGCCTCCTAAAAACAAAAAAACAAACAACAAGCAAATAAACAAACAAAAAAAACAACTCAAGGGAGTCAATGTGGCTCAGTGGTTGAGCGCCAGCTTCCCGCATACGAGGTCCTGGGTTCAATCCCCAGCCCGGGTACCTCAAAACAAACAAACAAACAAAAAACAAAAAACACTGATGGATGTGGTCTTAACTACTAAAAAATATCTTAGGTTGCTTAGGAATATTTATAAACTCACCTTGGAAAAATAACTCTTTTTGACTCTAAATACGCCTCTAGACACTTTTGAATTTGGTCCAGTAATGCATTATTGTTTTGAAAAGTCTCCAGAAGTCCTATTCATTGAAAAAAAAAGAGGTATTGGTAAACTTATATTAAAATAAAGATAATATCCCACTAGGATAGCTATTATTTAAAAAACTGAAAGTAGCAAGTGTTGGCAAGGATGCAGAGAAATTGGAAGCCTCATGCATTGTTGGTGAGATTGTAAGATGGAGCAAGCACTGTGTAATAAGGTTTGACACTTCTTTAAAAAGTTAAACATAGAATTACCATATAATCCGGCAATTCCACTCTTATCCAATATATTCTGTGTGTGTGTGTGTGTGTGTATATATATATATATATATATATATATATTCAATATATATATCAAAAGCAGGGACTCAGATACTTGTACACCAAAGTTCATAGTTGCATTATTCACAATAACTAAAAGGTGAGAACAATCCAAGTACCCATGAGCAGATGAACTGGTAAACAAAATGTGGTGTATATCCATACAATGCAATATTATTCAATCACAAAAGGGATGAAGTTCTGATATACGCTACAATATGGATGAACCTTGAAAGCATTTTATTGAGTGAAATAAGCCAGATAGAAAAGGACAAATATTGCATGATTCCACTTACATGAAATATCTAGAATAGGTAAATTTATAGAGACATAAAGTAGATTAGAGGTAATCAGGGGCCAGGGGGAAGAGGGAATGGGGAATTATTGCTTAATGGTTACAGAGTTTCTGTTTGGGGTCATGGAAATGTTTTGGTAATGGATGGTGGTGATGGTAGCACAAAATTGTGAACATATTTAATACTACTGAAGTGTTCTCTTAAAAATGGTTAAAATGGGAAACTTTGTGTCATATATATATATATGGCAATTAAAAAAACAAACAAAATCCCCCCAAAGAATGTCAGTACAAATCTGATATTCTTCAACAAACAAAAACTGAAACCAAACCAAACCAACAAACAACTTGATTTGCAGATGGAGACTTAAGTTGCACCTTTAGCCCTAGAGAGAATTGAAATTAATACCAAGTTCTTTGAATCCCCTATATTTTTTATGTAACATTTATGTAACATAAAATTTCTTTAAAGTAAATAAATTAATTTTTTAAAATACCAAGTTCTTTGACTTCCAGTCTACATCCTATCCCATCCCAGCTGAACCACCAGGATTTTAGCAGCAGATCCTTATCACGTAGAAAACAAGACAACAATAAATATGGTATACAATCAGACTCATAGAGGATATAATTTTAAATGGAAGTAAAAAGCTTTGGTTTCATTTGATGAAAAAATGGCCAAATAAATTAAAATTGGGGGTGTGTGTTGGTGTTAACTATTACTTTTAATAATAAAATTATTTTATTATTAATAAATATAACAAAAGTATTATGCATGACCAAGTATACTTAATTTTAAACATTTTTAGCTGGCAGTGCCTGAAGTGCACAAACCAAAGCCAAACAGCCACCCTCTCCTTGACCTTCCAAACAAAGTCAGTCTCTAAACCCTCCTCATTGCTTGTCACAGTCTCATGCACATCTTTTCTGCTTCCTCAACATCTTTACAGGCTGGCGATCAGTTTCTATTTCTTCACCTCTAAACTGCAGGTCTTTGAGGAACAAGAGCCAAGACTCCCTCATCTTGGGAGTTTGGCTTCTCCACCCACCCAGAACCCAATCTGTGTCTCCGGCGCCTCCAGGGCTCTGCATGGGGAACCCGGTCCCACCCCACACTCTCTGACGTCACCTCTCCCAGGCACACAGCCCCCTCCTGTGGGCTGGGCATACCAGGCAGGCTCTCAGCACAGGGTCCCCTCTGCCTCTCACACCCATCCATAGACCTTTACGCTGGCCTCGCTCCCTCATTTCTGCAGGCTTCTGCTCCAAAGCCAGTTATCAAAAAAAGCCTCCCCCCACCCAGCAGCCCCTGGTCATTCTCTAGCCCCTTTACTCTGCTTGACAGTTCTTCATGGCCTTGTCATTAATTGAAATGATGCACACAGGTCACACTTTTTTAACTGAAATCTTTAGGACCAATCTTCAGTATTGTGGAATCAGATTTATTTTTTAAAATTTTCGAAATTATAGAACAGCTCCAGTAGAGACTGGGGGTTGGGGGGGGTGGGAGTGGCATTCTGTATTGAAACATATGAACATTTTTGCAGCAAAAGGGTTGAATATGCACAATTGCATGGGTGCAGAAGGTAGAATAATGGCTCCTCAGAGATACCCATGCCTTAATCTCCAAAACCTGGGCATATGCTACTTCATATAGAACAGGGATTCTGCAGATGGGATGAAGTTATAGATCTTGGATTATCCAGGTAGGCCCAATGCAATCACAAAGGTTCTTGCAAGAGGGAGGCTGGAAGGGGTGAGACAGAGAAGATGTGATGATGGAAGCAGAGGACGGAGTGTTACACTTGCTGGCTGGAAGAGGGTCACAAGCCAAGGAATGCAGTTGGCTTCTAGAAGCTTCTAGAAGCTGGAAAGGCAAGGAAATGGATTCTCCTCCAGAGCTTCCAGAAGGAATGCAACCTTGCTGACACCTTGATTTTAGCCCAGGGAGACCCATTTTGATCTCCAGAGCTTTAAGATACTAAATTGTATTGTCTTAAGCCACAAGGTTTATGGTAACTTGTTACAGCAGCAATAGGAAACTAATACAGTGGGATAAATAAAAACTATAAATAGCCTCATGTCGGGTCAGGTTTTTTTGTCAGATGAGTTTTGTTAACAATTTTACACACAAAATAACTTGTTTTCAGTGCTTTTTTTGGGTCTCAGAATTGAAGACAAGGAATTGTGGATCTGTACATAATTTTCACTGTCTGTTCCCCCCACACGCCTAGATTATAAACTCTATGAGAGTCAGAGATTTGTTTTGTTCACCATTGTACCCCAAAGTAATGAAAACAAAGCTTAGTACATGGTAGATACTCAAATATTCGCTGAACCAATGAATTCATCAATGAATAGAAAACATCCAATGAATATCTGCTGAATGAATGAATGGTTAGCTTTCTTTGTTAATGCAGGCTCTGGAGACAGAAGCATGGATTAGAATCCATCTCCACCATCTATTAACCATCAGATCCTAGCTAAGTAATTTAATCCCTTTAAGCCTTGGCTTTCCCATTTGTTAAACTGGACTATAATAACATCTACTTCATAGGGCTACTGAGACTAGTAAATGAGATAATCCATGTAACATGACTGGCATAATGCTTGGGACATACTGAGCACTCAATAAACATTAGCTATTATGTTATTATTATTGATACACCATTAAGCTTCCTAAAATATTACTTTCTCAAGACTCCTATAAGGATAAAACTGAGGCTTTTTTTTTTTCTTTATAGAAAAGGGGTCTTAAGCAGTATATGCTTTTCTGGTATCTCTGAATCCTCTGAGGTTGTTGGACTATAGTAGACCAGGTGTAGGCTGAGGTCAGGGGATGTGGGTTTTGGTCCTGGGGTTCCCACAGATTCATTGTTTTATTTGGGTCTAGTCATGTGACTTCTTTGATCCATGACTTCTTCATCTATAATATAAATAGGCCATACTTAATTATTTCAAAGTGATAATTGTTCCAAAATGATATGATTCCATGTACAATAAAACTTTAATGGCTCACTTTTGTTTATACAACAAAGCTTGACATTCAAGACTCTTGTAGCCTGATACCTTCTTTCCTTTTCATTCTTGTCCCTTATCTTCCCTGTGAAGTCCTTCCTTCAGCTGCACTGCTTTTCTGCCATTTCCGGAATCCTCCCAAGGCTGTGACTTTGGCACAAACCCTTCCTGCCTCCTGACCTAAAGCAATGTGGATGCCTACTACAAGCCCCACATCCTCCAGGCAGCTTTGCCTGATCTCCACTGCCAGAAAGTAGAGCCTGGCAGAAAAAATAAAAACAAAACCCAGACCATTCAAACCTTCTGCTGACAAGAATTCCCTCTCTTCTGGCTGTGCTAAAGTTACTATCAATAATTAAGAAGTACCTGAAGTTTTATAAAAGTCAATGAGAAGTGGATTTTAAAAATTATTAATTACTTCTTCACTTACTTCCCAGCAATAGATTAGTGAGTTCTTCAGTTTCCCTTACAATGCCATCAGCAACTGGCAGCCTTTAAGGAGGAAAATTATTAAGTGTGGAGAGAAAGCAATACTTGCATTAACTACTGTAACTGGGTTGTGTATGTGTGTCTGTGTGTAGGAGGTTAAGGGGAGAACATTTGTGCATGTCTGTATGCACACACATGTGCACACACACAGTCCAACTTGCCAGAAAAATCGTTAAAATCTCTGTTCAATATCTTCTCCCCCCACCCCAATCCCACAGGGTCCTCCTGCTAATAGTTGATCCAGAAAAATAAAACTCATTATAAAATGAATAACAATAAAGCAAATTTGCCACATCCATACCATTTTATTATAAGGTAATCAGAATATCAAATGATCTAGGCCGAAGAAAACTCATCAGAAAAATATCACTATGAAGCAAAAGAAAGTTGGGTAACAATATACCAACATTAATTTAAAAAGAAACATTTAATGAAGCAATTACAACTATGAAAGAGCACTCGAAAGCATAAATAAAGGAATTTCAAGACAACAAAAACACATGAAAGAAAATGACAGAAATTGAAGAGATAAAATCATCACAGAAATGAAGATCAAGTTACAAAGAACACAAGAAAAATAGGTATCTCAGAAATCTCAATATGGGACATAGAATATAGAAATGTGAAAAGTGAAGAAAATGAAACAAGTTAAAAAATTAAGACTAACATAAAACATAGAAATATGAATGAGAATAAAATAGAATAGACTAAAATAGAGAAAAATAGAATAGATTAATAGATGACAGTCAAAGGAGTCCCTGGAGAAGAAAAACAACACAGTATCAAAGAATATTTAAATTATAACTGAAACACCCTTGACGTTAAGAAAACTATCTATACATTAAAAAGTCATTCAGAGTACCTGGAAACACTGTCCTTGCACAGTCAACACTAAGTCATAAACAACCAGTGCTTGAAAACAATGAAACAACAACTACAAGATCCTCTAGGAAGGCTAGAGACATGTAGTTGTAAATCAGAAAAGCTCAAGGACATTCTTCCATGAACTCTTACTCAGGAATCTATCAAACCAGAGATGATTAGGAAAACACTGGAAAATTGATAGGTATTACAGAAAAAGCAGAAGAGAGAGGGACAAGCTAAATGACACCATGTAGCAGCAATCAGACAAATTCAGAAGTTGGAACATTCTAGAAGTTCAATGACCTGGTCTCTTTAACAAAGAGTGTTATGGACAAAGGAATAGTTCTGGATTTAAAGAGATTTAAGGTGTGGTCCACAGATCAAATGTGAAGTCCGGGATTTGATGAGCCAGTTCTCAAAAATTTGGAGGGAATTTGAATAGAACAGGGAATTGGTTGATATTAAGGAATGATTATTAATTTTATTCATTATGACCATGTTAATTTAGCTATATAGGAAAATGTATTTTTTTGAATTACATACTGAAGTATTTAGGGATAAACATCATGATTTCTGTAATTTACTTAAAGTAGTCCAGTATATAAGAATATAAAGTGGGTTAAAAAATGGCAGTCGGGAAGCAAAGAGAGCTAATATATATTATAACTCTTTCAAGGAATTTGATGTAAAGAAAGGCAAAGAAACCCCTTCCCTTCATTTAAAGGTGGAGTGGGCATCACCATCCCAGAATCCTCAGGATTGGGGAATGAACTATGGACTAAAGTAAACTTACTGGTATTCTACTATAGACTTAAAGTGATTCTAGCAATGGAAGAACTTATATCATTGATGTGGAGGCAGTGGCCACTGGAGGTTCTGAGGTAAGCGAGAGGGAAAAACAGGTGTAACACAGGGGCATTTTCAGGACTTGGGAATTGTCCCAAATGACATTACAATGACAGATACAGGCCATTATATATTTTGCCATAATCTATAGAATTGAGTGGGAGAGAGTGTAAACTACAATGTAAACTATAAACCATGTTTAGTGGCAATGCTCCAAAATGTGTTCATCAATTGCAACGAATGTACCACACTAATGAAGGATGTTGCTAATGTGGGAGAATGTGGGACATGTGGAGAGAGGGGCATATGGGAATCCCCTATAAAGTCTCTGTAACATTTATGTAATCTAAGTATCTTTTTTAAAAAATTAAAAGAAAAAAAAAAAAAAGAAAGGCAAAGAAATTGAAGAGAGGTATGGAGTTATGGCAGGTTTTTACAAATGTACTATGGGACATTTTAGGGCCTTTTGATTGGAAGGGTAATGGAAACAATTTCATAGGAAAGAAGAAAGTGAAAAGGAAAGGGAGTGCCACAGTAGCAAAGGACCTGAGCTGAGAGAGAGGACAGGAGCCAGAGCCTAAAGGAGGAGGTGGCTTTTGCTAAAAGCAGGGACAATTCTTCCATTGATAACAGAGGAAGTCAGGGAATATGGGGGTGGAGGCGGGAGGAGTAGAAATGCTGGTAAGTTGATACATTTAGTGGTAGAACGATGGGGAGCTCCAATCTGTCTTCTCAACAACAAAGCAAGTTCCACGAAGTGGGTGGCGCCAGAAGTCGGGGGCAAGAGGACACTGGTATGAAATGGTCATGTTGGTGAGAAGGTAAGCAAACCTAATGAGGGAAATGCAGTAGCCTTGCCAGACAGGATTGCATATCCATTTGCCCATTTGAGAACTGGGAATATGAATTTAGATATTGTATGATTTCTTCTAGCAACTTTCATCTTCTTGGGTGGAGGGGAGGAGTTATAGATAATAGGTTTTACCTAAGATTATGTTTTGGCAGGTGAGTATGATGGAAAAGGAAAACGAAGAGGGTTTGCAAGGGAGGCATTAAAGAATGGATGATAGAATCTCCTCTGGATAAAGATGGAAATAAGAACATGTTGGAGGTGTTGGATGGACAGATTCCATGAAGTCAAGTGATTGTTGCTCTTGCAGGACTAGAGAGAGTGAGCTGGGAAGAGGGTAGCAGGGAGTCATAGAGTAGAATGCTTGGCCAAGAATTTGGAGATGGTATATTTATTAGCGTCAGCTCACTCCATTTTTTTCTATTTAAGATTTATGACTTCATGGACATGCAACAGAAGTTCAGCAGATGTAGCATAACTACAAGTGCAAAAATAAAGATAAAAATGATAATAAAGTGGCATTGATCTGCTAAGATCTACAAGTCTATGCGAGAACATCCTAGGGCAGGTTATGATTTTTCTTTTTTAAGAAATTCATTCACACCTTCTCATTTGATACCCCACAAAACCATATGGTGTGCATATAAACTAACCAACAAACCGAACAAACAAATAAACAAAACCAGTAAACACACACCTTGGCCAGATCACAGTGATAGAGTCATAAAAGTTAACCGTCCATATTAACTAAGAGAATGTTCATAAAATCTGCTACTTCATCTCATTTCAGTCTTTACTCACAACAGTGTTTGGTTCATAATAGGTGCACAATAAAGAAATGGTAATAGAATCTGCTCTTTCATTCTGAGGGGAAGCTTAACACTGACAGAGTGAATACTTCTTTTGCAAATTAATTTTCCCAGGACTTCAGTTTGGTTTCCTATCACACAATTGTTTGCATTCTTTTTTCAATCTGTTTTGCTAAAATATAATAAAATATGCAATTGCTATTTTAGTGAATTTTAACTTTTTTTTACTTATTATGAAAAGTAATATAGGCTGGTTTATGAAGTTTGGAAAGTAAAATAAAGCTTGTAAAGAATAGATAAAAGGAAGAAATGAAGAAAATAACCGTGAGTCATAATCCTGCTGTAAAATCGCCATTTAAAATATTTTAATGTATAAATTTTTGTCTTTTTAGGCATGTATATCCAGTTGATTCTTGTTACTCGCAGTAGTTATGTTCTATAAAGTTGCCACAACTGCTGAATTTGTGGATACTGACCCTTTGCCCCTAGGGGAAATACAGGGTTATGTTCTTGCAAGCCTGAGCCTCTGGTCACAACAGTTAATCAGTAGAGCAGGACATGACCTTGGTTTTTGGTGTTTCTTCCATCTTTTGCCCCCTGCTTCAATTTGAATATAATGATTTCTTTGGAAGCTCTTTGTTTCACCAGTCTCTTAGAGACTGTCCTCATTCAACACCATCTAGAAAGAGCATCATTGCCTTCAGAACACATTAGAGCAGCATTTGGTCAGAGCCTCTGGATATAAATTTAAGTAAATTCAGTCATGGATCACATTTGGGGTCAGGTAATTGGAGCTCATTCAGTGAGATTGATTCATTAACATTGAACTTACAGTCAACAGCACTGGAATCAAGCCTGAAAGAAGCTTATCTAACACAGGTATTTTCTCCTTACAGCACATCACAGCTTTCTTGCGCTTGGGAACACTAGGCGGCACTTCATGCTTCAGGCCATTTCAAACAGTGAAATCACCAACAAAAATTCCAAAAACTTGGCACTAAATATACCACGGAAAGCACAGTGGTTTACAGAACGAGAGCTGAAGCAAGCAAGCAGCATCACCTTGTTCGACCTCAGCTGAGAAATGTACTCATCAGGTGACTCAGATATTTTGCAGCTCTGAGCATGTTTGTGAAAGCGCATGAAAGTGCCACAAGTATTGATTTCAGGGTTAAAGATAAATTTCAGTGACTGAGAAAATCTGCTACTATGGAATCTGTGAATAATGAGGATTGAATGTATATGAAATTCTATTATAAAATATTCAAGTATAAGTTATAATTGTATCAACTTTTCAAGTACTATTAAAATGAACAATAAAAAAACAAACTTATGAAATGAGACTCCACTGGGTAGCTGCTGAGGCAACTTCAATCAGATTAAAAAAGTCATCATTAAGTGGAAGAAGACAGAGGAGACTTCTATTAAAACTAACTTTTCCAAAAGCAACATGGTAGAACAATTTCTATAATCAGAAGATACCTTGTTACAAGTTTTTTTCCTGATTATAAAAGTAATACCTCTTCTTTCTAGAAAACTTAGAAATTGAAAAAAGCATAAAACAGAAAATAAAAATTACTTTTAATACTCCCACCTTTAAAACTATGTATATACTTAATGCTTATAAAGCAAAAAATAAAAGCTGTCTTTCACTTCCAGTCCTGCTTCCTCTCCACTCCTCTGGGTGCACTATCCTACACCCAAAGAAACAACTCTAAACAAATTGATGTGCATATGTATATCCTTCCAGACATTTTATATATTTCTGCAACTATATATTGTGCATGCCTATATGTTTGAAAAATAGGATAATGCAACATCTCTTGTCCTTCAACTTGCACATTTTACTTAGCCATATATCATGCACATTTTTTCCATGTTAGGTCATATAGATCAAGCCCATTGCTTTTAATGGCTGCATAATACTCCATTTTATGAGTTCATTGAAATTTATTAAACCAGCCCTGGGAGCTTTAACGTTTTCAATACTATCATTCTACATAGTTAAGTTTTTCCTTTCTCTTTCTGTCTTATGCAGTAGAGTTTTGGGGCAAAGAGCTTATACAGTAAGCTGCCTCTGCTTGGCAAGGAAGCTGCCTGGGAGGAATCAGGAAGAGAGTTCACATGCTTCAGTTTGGCACAAAACAACAAGTTCCTATATGTATTATAGGATATTATTATATATAATAATTTTAGATATATTATATAAAAAATATATAATTTTTAAATATATAATATATATAGGATACCAAGCTCTCTAACCACCCTTCTGTACCCTGAAAGGCTTGATTGCACATCCTTTGAAAGAGAACTTCTTAAAACACATTTCAACATTAAGACTACAATGACATTAATTGATAATATTTTTGAGCTTGTTTTCATGAATTAATTAAAAATAAGAGGTGGAAAGTTCTGTGGTTAGAAATATGTGGGATCTTTGGCAAAATGGGTCAACTGGAGGCAAATGTACACCTTGTAATCAAAACTGTGGGATGGAAGCATCACTGGTCTCCTAGGGAACAGTCTTCAAATTAGAAAAGCAGAAATAAAAAAACAAAACACATAAACAAACAGATGCTTGTGTGCCAAGTCTGCAAACTAAGCTGAGAGAATACTAAGTACAGCACTCAGTGGACATTGCTTAGCAAGAATGTTGAGCGAACCGCAAATATTCCTAGTCAACAATGCTAAGTAGAATCAGGAGTTTTATGCACCATGTGTTATTAAATTGTTATAGGTGATGAATACTTTAGATGCTTGTAAAGCCTTTTTGTTTGCTGGCTTTATTTTATTTTTTATTTATTTATTGTTTTTACCGGAAGATCCCGGGGATCGAACCCAGGTCCCTCCATATGGGAGATGGACGCCCAATCGTTTGAGCCACATCCATCCCCCAGATTTTATTTTTTAAATGTCCTGTTCATACCTGGTTGCGTAGCAGCTCGCAGAGCATTCGGCAGCCGGTTCACCTTTCTCATGATCTCCTTCCATGACTTATCCACCTGCAGGAACATCTTAGCTTCTGCAGGCAGCTGCCTCTGAATATCTGGGGCATTGAAGATACTTTCTAGGTAGAGCCAGTTTCTCTGACAGGTCACCCACTCTTCCTAGGAGAACATAAGGCAGTTAAATATCGAATTTGAAACACGAAGTTGAACACATACGGATACATTAGAAATCACGACATGGGCACTCGCTCCCACTATATCTTGTGTTCCTTGGGAGCTGTTTAATGGCTGATTCCTCACAGGGCTTTTAAAATGAAATCTCCTTGTAAAACTTTCTCCTAAGCCTGCATTTACCTCACTCTTTGCCGAGCAGCATTTTAATGAGCCTGCTATGTGGGAGCCAGAATGGACCAGGAGAAACATGATTAAAATGCCCAGAGGAGATACTCAAAGGGGGAGGCAAGATCCTTATGTAAAAAAAATCTAAGGGGTAGAGGAAGTGGTGAGTTTAGTGACTATTTCCTCTTAAAAAAGAGTTACCATGAAAAGTGTTTTGTGTGTGTTTTTTAAGTTGCCTTTACTGTGTCTACCATTTTTCCCTCTCCTTTTAGAAAAAAAAAAAAAAGATTCATTTTCTTCAATCATAAAAGTAAAACATACTCATGAGAAAGCATGTGGCAAATACAGAAGACTGGGAGGAAGAAGAAGATCACCCATTGCCCTTCCTCTTAGAGCAATCACTGTTAATAATAGAAGTCAGAAATGCAGTGTGAGAATTAAAATCTGCAGACCTGACTCATCCACGGTGTGTCTTGCCATTGCATGTGGAAGACCCATGAAAGAGTCTCTCACGTCTCACTCTAGACTTGGAGTTATGTCTAAGCCCTAATGTCACAGCCAGTGCCTGGTTTCCCTTAGGTCTCACCCTTTCTGTACCATCAGTTCTGTGGAGGGTCCCCACTCTCCAGCCCAGGCTTCTTTTAAGGACAGGCTACGAAAACAAACCCTTTAACTCTGATCTCCACAAGGCCCCAGCCATTATGGACAGGGTAAATAAAATGGTTTTGATGGAAGAGGGGGGATTCCTGAAAACATTCTCTATGAAACAGAGTTGGAACAAATCTTTTCCCATTTACTGCCTTTATTATTTCATAGATAACTTTTCATATTAGAATATCTGAAAACATAAACATGATTAAAGCAAGCTGAAAAATCTGCAGTCTAAGAAAGCAATTGGATGGGAACAAAGTGAGATGAGGGCAAGTAGGTTCTTTTTTGGTCGAATAAAATAAAAGGGAGGCACGTAGCACAAGCAAGAGTTTTAAGGAGACTTCAAGCAGCAGTGAGTGATTCTCCAATAAATAGAAGGTTCTGGTGGCAAGACTCTTAAAGTGGTCCCAAGACCTGGTGTTCACATCCTTGTGTGAGCCTCTACCCCTGAATGTGTGCATCTCCTGTGACTTGCTTCTGGCCGTGTAGAATATGGCAAAGGTAATGGGAAGTGCATGAGTTTGTGCGTGTAATTACACAGTAGAAACTGTAGTACCTGTCTTGACAGTGAAAGAGACCAAAGCAGTCATATGGTATATGGTACACTACAGCTTTAACCTCTAGACTGAGCTCATGAATCATAGTTGTGTTTTACCTATGTAATCTCACTCCTGTAATTCGTAGTATGTAGCTGGGCATTGTTGCTTATTAATGAAAACTGTTTTTAGTCACAAAGCAAATTCCTGTTTTCCACTCCCTAGCAAGTTCCTGTTTTCCACTCCCTAGGAAATTCCTGTTTTCCACTCCCTAGCAAGTTTCCTGTTTTTTTTTTTTTTCCTCTCCCTTATCTAAAACCTAGTGAAAACATGCACCAGACTGAGAAGCCTGAGACCAAGGACACTCTAAGGAGTCAGCAAAACCAGCGGCCCTGAGCTCACCCCTTCTCCCCTCCTCTGATGCCCACTCTGCAGACCCCAGTTTGCAGGTGGACTCAGCCAACGGCATCCCGGTCCCCACCTCTCATTGTCTGATTCTAATAAAAACCCTGGCCTCCTTTGTTCAGGGAGGCAGATTTGAGACTTTCTGCCGGCTTAATGAATCCTTTCTCTTGTGCGATCAGTCTTCGTGTGGACCTCAATACTCTGCACCAGGGAAGGACCTGGAGAATCCACAGGTTCCCCTTCAGCAGGGGACTCTCTCTTCCTTGCTGTGTTAATGATGCCCATATGGCAAAAAAAACTGCAGGCAGCCTCTAGGGGCCAAGGGTGGCCTCTGGCTGACAGCCAGCAAGAAATTGAAGCCCTCAGTCCTACAGCTTCAAGGAAATGAACTCTTCCAAGAAGCTGAGAACCCCTCTGTCTGGCCAACATCTTGATTGTAACTTTTAAGACCTTATGCAGAGGAGCCAGTGAAGCCAGGTCCACACTCCTTACACCACAGAAATGCGTGAGGCCACTACGTTTATGGCAATTTGTTACCATTAGCAACAGATAACCAATACAAGAATACAAGGGTGATGTTAATAACAGTAGGCTGTATAATCATGTAAATAAAAGCTCAATACATTTGCATTTTCCTTACATTTAGAACATAATAAAGTGTCAACAATTAAATCTTGAAATTATCAACTCTGTGATATTTAGACAGTAGACCAAATGATTTCTAAAGGTCCTTGTGGCCTCTAGATTGCTAAAGAACCCCCAATTTTCTGAGTCCACAATTTGCAATTATCCTTCCATACCAGTGTTTGGTTAAATAGGGCAAGTTGTTTCTGCCACTCATCTACTCGCGTTTTCAGTGGACCAACGTAACGTGATGAGGCAATGGTTGCGATGTTGATGGTGCTGTCATCAAGAAGGACCTTTCAAGAAAGAAAGAAAAGTAAAATAAAATAAAAATAAAAATAAAATAAAATAAAATAATTTTTTTTAAAAAAGCAAGAAGGCAAGAGTCTATGCAACACCGTGTTTTTGCTCTCAGGGATATTCAGCCCTAAGAGTCTACCAAAAAGCCAACTTTTTGAATGAACAGCTTAGGCCCACCTGTTTCTTACCCTTTGACTTTCCCTCATCCCCCACACTGTGGCTTACAACCTTCTATGATGTCCAGTTGCAGCAGTTTGGCAATTTGATGAAGTTATGAATTCCAAAAATAGGTATTGGATTATGCTTGTAAATTGATCTCAATCTGGGCATGATTAAGTTATGATTAGGGCGTTGACTGGGCCACGTCAGTAGGACGTTGAGCCCGACCCCTTGGTGGGTGGGGTCTTGAAGATAAAAGACATGGCAAAGGACAGTGTTGGAGCAGTTTTGAGTTGAAACAAATTGAAGCAAATTGGAAAGGTGAAAAAGTCTTGAGCTGGAGCCCTGGGAAGTAAGACAGCTTGGTCGTGAGGAAGGAGAGAAGGCCCCGGGATAGACAAGCCATTTGCCTGACAGTCTACAGCTGGCCTTGTGGAGTGAGGCAAAGCCTAGAGAGCCTCATAGTCTACAGATGACCTTGTGGAGGAAACAGAGGAGCTGAGCCCAGAGAGAAATGCAGCCCCAGGAAGAGAGGAACCCAAGAAGCCTGAACCTTGGCAAATGTTGGCAGCTGTCTTGCTCCAACATGTAGCAATGGACTTTGGTGAGGGAAGAAACTTGCGCTTTATGGCCTGGTAACTGTGGACTTCTACCTCAAATAAATACCCTTCATAAAAACCAACTGATTTCTGGTATTTTGCATCAGCACCCCTTTGGCTGACTAATACACCACTCAAACAACTGCACCTAGGACTTCTGTGCCAAATCTATGCCATTCTTCACATTTTTTGTTGGTTAAGCATTCCTTTCCTATCTCTTCCAACTATTAGGGAACTGATACTTTCTCTACACCACTTGATCACCCAGGCCTTCATTTCTCAAAGTACCCTAAGATTGTAAAATTAGTGTCTTGTAGCCAACAAAATACTCCTTTCCCTCAACTAGCTTAAGGTAGAGGGAAATTGAACTCACTTACACCAAGCTCTGAATAGCAGTGGCTGACCCAGAGAATATATACTTGAAGCAAACCTAAATGCCGAGGTTGTATCACTTAAGAGACTTATAACTACAGAACAAATATCTGCTTCAGACTCTGGGTAAATTATTACTGAATGAAAGCTTGGTATTTAGAAGGATGTGTTTTGGGAAGCAGGTGTGGCTCAATCGATAGAGCTCCTGTTTACCATATGGGAGGCCCCGGGTTCGCTTCCCGGGGCCTCCTTGTGAGAGCCGGCCGGCGCGGTGGGCTGATGCAGCAAGACCTCACAGCAAGGGTGAGATAAGCAGACACAGAGAAAACACACAGCAAATAGACACAGCAAACACAAGCAGCAAAGGGGGGGATAAATAAATAAATAAATAAATCTTTAAAAAACAACAAAAAACAACATAGGTATGTTTTGTATTATGCCGAATTTTCACTGGACTTGTGATGTTATTTTACTGTAAGGTTTGCATGTTGTCTCTTTGGTATCTTTTTTGTGTATAGATTGTTATGAAGATTCAATTGTGTTATCACTATACCTTGTGTATAGACAAGTAGTCCATACAAAGGCTGTATATTTTGATCACTATTTTTGTTGTTCTATTATAAAGTGTGCTAGTTACCAGTTTCAATAAAGGATTGGTTACAAACACTGAAAAAAATTCATCTCCCAGTACACCACAGCAACCCCCACTGAACATTTGAATTTCTTAAAAATGGGTTCGTTAAGCTACAGGATTTTACATGCTCTGTTTCTATTGTAAACTTCTTGAAAGCAGAAGCCCCATCACCTGGCCTCACAAAGACTGATTATTACCTTGACGCTGCTCTACCAGCCATTGCTTAGAGTGGCAAAGCCATTTCATCTCCATTTCTGGCCTGGGTACATGCTTTTAGGCCAGGCGTTTGCCTCTTAAGTTGGGCTATTAGGTTCAGTTCTCTCTGCTAAACAAGAGCACCTTCAGACGTTCTTAAGTCACTAAAAATATTCCAAACACACGGGTTAACTGATCTTTTGTAGTGCATAGAGAATGGCCGTCTATTCTTAATCTCAACAAATTCAAGTGAATTTAGTTTCTTAGTGTGTTATAAAACTGGCATGCCTATTCATGCTTCTTTGCCTTTGTTTAAATGGTCGGCAATGCTCTCCTTTCTCTTCTATGTCTGTTGAATTGCATCTAATCTTTAAGATCCAGCTATCTTGACTGGTCCAGGAAGGATTCTCGGATCACTTTGACAATTACTGATCTCTTTGCTTTTCTAAAGTCCTCAACGCTTA
The DNA here is from genome assembly GCA_029593785.1 of Cabassous unicinctus. NCBI lineage: Eukaryota > Metazoa > Chordata > Mammalia > Cingulata > Chlamyphoridae > Cabassous > Cabassous unicinctus. Next base: position 30,549 of record JAQZBX010012048.1, read on the forward strand.
CGAAATCTGGGAGATATATATATATACTTATATATTTATATATGTGTGTATATATATATATATATATATATGCCATTTTTTACTTGTTAAAATATTTCACGTATATAAATTTATGTTAATTGTTACATGTCCATATCTTGCCTTCCAAACTAGATTTTTTTCTTTAAATTTAGTGACTCTCATATTTCATTACTTCATCAGAATCTTCCAGAGAAGATTAAGATAAGATCTGACCAGAACTTTTACCAATAAGTTTCTAATAACCAAGTTACCCACCTGTATGTCATCTGTGCCGCCCAAGATAAACACATCTTTGGTGTCACGGTGAGGTAGAGTGACAAATTCAGTTGCTTTCCATGAATCCTCCACCTTAGAAATAACCCAAGATTAGGCTATCTAAATACATTTGTGTTTAGGTTCTCAATAAATGCAAATTCCATAATTTTCCCATTATGTCCTTAAAATTCTTAAAATCCTCTTCTTGGTTAGATATTATTAAGTTGGTGTAAAGGTAATTGTGGTTTTGCATTGTTGAAATTTGCCATTTGATATTGGAATACATTCTTAAATAAATGTAGTTATGTTATACATCATTTTAATGTGCATTTCTCACTTTACTTTTTTTTGCTAATGACTTATTACTTGCTGTTTATTTTATATATATTTTTGGACTACGGAAATGACGTTAGACAAAAAGCAAATTCAAGCGAGTTTCTTCAGTTCAAAATGGGTTGTAAAGCAGCTGAGACAACTGTAACATCAACAACGCATTTGGCCAGGAACTGCTAACGAACATACAGTGCAGTGGTGGTTGAAGAAGTTTTGCAAAGGAGACGAGAGTCTTGAAGATGTGGAGTGTAGGGGCCGGCCATTGGAAGTTGACAATGACCAATTGAGAGCAATCATCGAAGCTGATCCTCTTACGTGAAGTTGCCGAAGACCTCAACGTAGACCATTTTATAGTCGTTCGGCATTTGAAGCAAATTGGAAAGGTGAAAAAGCTCAATAAGTGGGTGTCTCATGAGCTGACCGAAAATAAAAAAAATTGTCGTTTTGAAGTGTCATCTTCTCTTAATTCTATGCAACAACAATGAACCATTTCTCGATTGGATTGTGACATGCAATGAAAAGTGGATTTTATACGAAAACCAGCGACGACCAGCTCAGTGGTTGGACTGAGATGACGCTCCAAAGCACTTCCCAAAGCCAAACTTGCACCCAAAAAAAGGTCATGGTCACTGTTTTCCAGTGAAACCATTACATCTGAGAAGTATGCTCAGCAAAGCAATGAGATGCATTGAAAATTGCAATGCCTGCAGCCGGCACTGGTCAACTGAAAGGGCCCAATACTTCTCCACGACAATGCCCGACTGCACATCACACAACCAACGCTTCAAAAGTTGAACGAATTAGGCTACGAAGTTTTGCCTTATCTGCCATATTCACCTGACCTCTTGCCAACCAACTACCACTTCTTCAAGCATCTCGACAACTTTTTGCTGGGAAAACACTTCCACAACCAGCAGAATGCAGAAAATGCTTTCCAAGAGTTCATTGAATCCTGAAGCACGGATTTTTATGCTACAGGAATAAACAAACTTATTTCTTGTTGGCAAAATGTGTTGATTGTAATGGTTCCTATTTTGATTAATAAAGACGTGTTTGAGCCTAGTTATAATGATTTGAAATTCATGCTCTGAAACCGCAATTCCTTTTGCACCAACCTAATATTTGCTTAATTTTATTTGACTAATGTTAACACATATAAATAACTCATGATATTTAAGTTAAGTGCTTTAACTAAGAGGAAGAAATTTCCTTTTAAGCAGATGATTGGTACATGTGCATGTATTTTCAGGGTGAGGAGATAGTGTCATGAGCAGAGAGTACTTCTCAATGCCTTTCAAAGCATTTCACACAGTCTTCTCTGGTAGTAGGTAAGATAATGTGTTTTGGTTTAAAAGATCATCCTTGGTATGTGGGTCTTTATAAAGCAGGCAATTTCAAACTTTGATGCCATTGAGTATTTGTTGAACAATAGGCTAAGCAGGCTATAATCACAATGATAATAAATGCAAAGAAACAACCATGGGATGAATGATAATGAGCAATGTTGAAAATCCATACAAATAACTAAAAGCTGTGATCTCATGGTGAATCTGAAACATTCACATTCCACAATTTTCTGAATAGATATATTTCCAGATTTACCTTTTTCAGAATTGTTTCTAAGGAAGCTTCTCCAGAAGCTTGCCCAGAAATGTCCTGGATTTCTTGGGCAAAGTCAAATACATGCAAATCAGAGAGCCTCTCCAAGGTTAATGGAACTTCAGAGTCCACCAGAGTAGCATCAACTGTTTGTTCAATAGCTGTCCAATGTCTAATCTTCAAAGTTGGATTCCTCAGGTCAACGACAACTGGAAGCTGAAAAACAAACATTCTCAGAGATGCCATGCTTTCTTTATTAAACACATAGCCCAAGGCTTCTGATTTCAACCTGGAAAGGTAGAGAGCTGGAAAGAACATCACTTTCACTCTTACAACAACGAAGAAAAATCTGGACAACTGGAAACTAAATGACTTTTCTTGAACTCATCTGATAACTGAGGTTACAGGGCCTCCAGCCAACCTGAAGTTGGGGAAAGACTGGTACGCACAAGGAGAAACTGGACCTGAGCATTTGCCTACCTGGAGCAGATTACTTTGGATGTCATATAAGCCAGTAAGAAGATTCTGCTAAAAACTTTTAAAATAAGTTGCTAAAGACTGAGTGTGGGGTAGCATGAGAGGGTAAAGCCCCTGGGGGCCACAGATACAGGGTTGTTTACAGGGAAGATTGAGAAGAATCCTAAGAAAGCTTCTTTTAAAGTGCTGGCTGGGGGAGAGGAAAAGCAGCCACTTCGTAACTCTACCCAGACCCAACTCCCCTAGCTCCCCTATGGAAAAAAATGCATTAGAGCAACAAAAATTTTCACCTGAGGGCACTGGTGATAAACATTACAGCTGGAGAAATGAAACAGGAAAAAAAAAAGCTCTATCCCTGGTGACAGGGAAGAAATACATGGTAGGCCCAGTACTGTAGCTTGAGGAGAGGCAGAAGCATCTATGAAAGCCATATCTCTGAGACGCTGAGACACAGTGCTTGCTAAAACTGAGGTTTAACCAGAATATTAGAGCATGCCCCTTCCCATCTCTTTCACCAGGCTAATTAGTATAACAACAGTGGAATACAGCTTGGAAAGCTGCAAAAGATTCTCTCTGGAGCACAGCACAAAGGAAGGACCTAAAGTCAGGGGGGAATAAAAATGGAAAAAATAACTTGGAAAGCCTGTATAAGTCCTAAACACAAGGTAGCATAGAGAAATTTGAAGCCTGTGGTGTACTGAGTACAACCATAGCAACAACAAACCTCATATCTAGTCTAAGTCCTAACTAGATTTAAAACAATGTGTCATACTAAAAGCCAAACAGAAGGAAAGGTATGCTTATCTTCAAAAACAAAAATTATTTACCTAGTATCTACTGCATTACATAAGATGTCTGGCTTTCAACAGAAAAATTAAGAGACATATGAAAAGATAAGAAAACACACACCCAAGATACAAAGCAATTATCAGAACCAGACTCAAATATGACACATATTTTGGAACTAATAGAGTATTTAAAATAACTATGATTAACATGTTAAAGGCTCTAATGGAAAAGGCAGACAACACACAAAGGTCAGGTGAGTAATTTCAACAGAGAGATGGAAACTATAAGGAGGAATCAAACAAATGCAATAAGACAGTAAGAGAGATGAAGAATGCCTTCAATGGGCTTGACACAGCTGAGGAAAGTATCAATGAATTTGAAAATAGGTAGGTGGAAATTCCCCTAACTGACACACAAAGAAGAAAGTGTGAGAAGAAAAATCAAATTGTCAAAAACCCAGATGAGAACATCCAAGCCATGGGAAAATATCAAATAGTCCAACATACATGTAATAGGTATCCCATAAGGAGAAGAGATAGAGAACAGGGCAGAAGAAATATCTGAAGAAGTAATGGTTGAAAAATTTTCAAAATTAAAGACAGACACCAAACCACAGATACAAGAAACTCAGAGAGCACTAAGCAGAATAAATAGAATTAAACAAACAACAACAACAAAACACACAAACTTACCTGCGCATATCATATTAATACTGCTGAAAACCTAGACAAAGAGAAAACCTTGAAGGCAGCCACTATCTACAGAGGAATAAGGGTAAGAATTACAGCAGACTTCTTTTCAGGCACCAAATAAGCAAGAAGATAATGAAAAGGTATTTTTACATTGCTGAACGAAAATAAATAAAGCCTGTCAACCCAGAATGATATAACCAGGGAAAATATTCAAAAATGAAGGATAAAGACTTTCTCAAAACAAAAACTGAGGAAATTCATTGCTAGCAGACCTATTCTTTTTTCTTTTCTTTTTATTAGAGAAATTGCAGGTTTACAGAAATAAGCAGACCTAGTCTATGAAAAACATTTAAGGAAGTTCTTCAGGCAGAAAGAATATGCCATGAGTCAGAAACTTACATCTATACAAAGAAATGAAGAGCACTGGAAACAGAATAGATGAAGGTAAATAAAACTCATTTTCTTTCCTATTGGTCATTGCTCTAAGAGATAACTATCTAAAGCAAAAATAGTAATGACGTGTAAAAGTAAAATTTATGACCAAATTAGTACAAAGGATGAGAGGGAAGAATTTGGAATATACAGGAAGCAGTATAATAATAGCTGAAGGTCAATTCAGATTAAGTGAAAATCTATATTTTAAAACCAGAGTAACCAGTAAAATTGTTTAAGAGGAGGTATGGATAGTCATTTAATAGAGGAGATAAAATAGAATCACAGAACACATGCAATTTAGTCAAGAGGAAACAAAAAAAAAGAAAAAGAAACAAAGAACAAATACAATAAATAGAAAACAACTAGTGAGCTGTAGATTTTAATCCAGCCCTATCAATAATGACTTTAAATGTGAGTGGTCAACACACACCAGTTAAAAGACTAAGATTGTCAGATTGGATTTAAAAAAAATCAGGAACCAATTATATGCTGTCTAAGAAATCTACTTTGAATTTAAAGTCACAGATAGGTTAAAAGTAAAAAGATGGAGAAAGACATATGCAAACACAAAAAGAAAGCTGCAGTAGCTATATTAATTTTAGACAATGCAGACTTCAAAGCTTTTTAAAATAGCAGCTTTATTCTAAGTCACGGTTGTACGACCATTACCACTGTCTAACTTTAGAACACTTTCCTCACTCTCAAAGGAAACCCCATAACCACTTGCTGTCATTCTCCATTCTCACTCCCCATAGTCCCTGGTAACCACTAATCTGTTTCCTGTCTCTATGGATTTCCCAATTCTGGACATTTCAGATAAATGAAATCATACAACATGTGGTCTTTCGTGACTGGCTTCTTTCACTTAGCATCATGTTTTCAAGATTCAGTTACGTTGTGGTATGTATCAGTACTTCATTCTTTTACATTGCTAAATAATATTTTGTATGTATGTATCACGGTTTGTTTTTCCATTCATCATTTTATGGACACTTGGCTTTTTTCCTACTTTTGGCTATTATGAATAATGCTGCTATGAACATTATGTAAAAGTTTTGTGTGACCAAATGTTTTCAATTCTTTGGGGTATATACTTAGGAGTGGAATTACTGGGTCATATGATAACTCTACAGTGAACATTTTGAGAAACTGCCAAACTGTTTCCCAAAGTGGCTGCACCATTTTACAACCCCACTAGCAATGTATGGGGGTTCCAGTTTGTCCTGATCCTTGCCAACACTTGCTACTGTCTTTTTGATGATAGACATGATAGTAGGTGTGAAGCAGTATCTCAGTTTTGATTTGCATTTTTCTAATCTCAGCTAATGCTGAGCATCTTTTCATGACTCTTTGTGGAAATGTCTATTCAAATTCTTTGGCTCCTTTAAGGGTTGTTTTTTTTATTATTGAGTTATAAGAGTATGTTACATATTTTGAATATAAGTATATGAATGGATCTTAAATGCATTTTCCTGATATTACAGTCTGTGAAAGGCAAAACCATAGGGACAGAAAACACATCAATGGTTCCCAGATTTGGGGTATTGAGTAAGTATTGACTACAAAGGTATAGCACAAGGGAATTTTGGGGTGATGGAATTGTTCTGTAGGGTACTTTTGTGTTGGAAAGACAAATCCATCCATTAGTCAAAGTCCACAGAGCTATATACCAAAAGAGTGGCTTTTATTGCATGTAAATTAAAAAAAAAAGAACCAGGATATTGAGAGAAGGCAAGATTGGAAAGTAGGCTGCAACAAATGAATCTGTGTTACAATTGTATACCATAACCATACTGAGGGTGATGAGGAAGAAAGAAGCTGATCTAAATTACTTTGGAAAACAGTGTTTTGATTAGGCATTGTCAGGACAAAGGCCAAATATATATATATATATACAAAAATATTTTTTCTCAAAGTGGCAAATTTGCTTTTCACTGTGCCTGAAGCTTTGCTTCCCTTTTCTACTCATATCTTTTTTTTTTTTAAAGATTTATTTATTTATTTATCCCCCCCTTGCTGCTTTGTGTTTGCTGTGTCCATTTGCTGTGTGTTTTTTCTGTGTCTGCCTATCTCCCCCTTGCTGTGAGGTCTTGCTGCATCAGCCCACCGCGCCGTGCGGGCCGGCCTGCCCTCACAAGGAGGCCCCGGGAAGCGAACCCGGGGCCTCCCATATGGTAAACGGGAGCTCTATCGATTGAGCCGCACCCGCTTCCCTGCTCATATCTTTTTTCAGTCCTTTATCTCATCCTTTTTAAAAAAATCAATTCAAACTGGTTAAAAGGAAAAAAAATCATCTCCCTCTTCCTTTCCATTTCAAGCATGGGCTCAGCAGTGATAGGTTTCAAAGAGCCAGTATTGCACATTTACTGTGGTGTAAAATGACAACACTGCCCATAATGGGCTGCCCTTAGGGCATCAGAATCCTGATCCACCCACAACTCACTTGGCATCATTTTCCCCTAGCACTTGGGAAAGTCTTCATCTGAATGCCTATTCTAAACAAGGTGCTCAGTTGCCTGGTGGACTGTTGATGGCAGGGATGCAGTCTGTGCCTCTGCAAAAATCTAATCTGTCCAGTCTGCCTTCTCTTTGCAGAGCTGCCTAACTTAAACAGAGAAGAATTCCTCATTTGGATGTCTCGGAGCATCAAGTTGTAATCAATTGACCTGGAGATGTTGCAATAATTTCTACCAACCTTACCTTTTCTTTCATTTTTTCCACCTTATTTTTGAGCTGGGGCACTACACTGTTGGGTGGCAAGCCTTTTTCCAACTGGGTCACGAATTTGGTGTATTTAGAAACCTGAGCATTTAACTGTTCTGGATCCAGGCAGTCAAATTTAGACTATGAAAATTTAAAAAAAAAAAAAAAAGAGAGAGAGAGAAGTTTAGACATGTGATGAAAGGTAAGCTTTTGAGTTACTAAAAATATTTTATTTTCATCGAAGTTTCCCAGTAGTTAAATTGTTAATCCAAGTCAATTCCACGTTTTTGAAATGACTTTACTTATTAAAATTATTAATAATATATCAGGTATCATCTGATATCATGGACCTTGTCTCCAATATCTTCAAATGTAATAGTGCAATCTCTGGAGTTTATTCCTGAGGGCCAACACATTTAATGCCTTTTAAGGAGACACATACATAATTTGGACTCTAGCTAACTAGACTTTTCTAATCTAGCAGTCTTCTATTATTTGATTATATATGCCTTTAATACAAATGTTTTGAAGATATATCCCTAATTTTTGCATATGTATCCAGAAATCTATTTATAAATTATATAAGCATCTAGGTGTACACATATATTGACATGTCAGATAGTCAAAAGGACTGAGGGCAATAGAAAATTTGTAAGCCATAATTTTTTCTCTTTTTCCCCCTAGATTCAATATTTTCCTTCTGTCCCCTAATGGGTTTTCCTGGGCAGTTCCTGAAGTGAATGCACCCCACTTTGGAAGCCACTGCTCTAGTCTTTGGAGGCAGTCAGAAAATTCTTTAAGCTTCTTCCTTACTTCTCTGGAGCATTTTCTACTTCTGAGATCAGTGATAAATGAATTATACTAGAAGACTTGAATTTTTCTGGTATGACAGCATACATTTGTTGGTTTGTGTAATGTCTGTTTCCCCCATCAACAGGTAAGTTCCATGAGGGTTTAGACTTTGTCCTTATTCTCCACTGGTGTCTGTAGCACCTGGAACATTACTTGGGAAATATATCCTGCATCACTGCTGTTTAGCCTGGACATGTGACTCCTAAAATTATAGAGGTATCAGCACAGGCAGGAGAACTGAGCAATTGAAAATAACATTTGTGGAGTTGATGGTGTTTTTACCTGTCCACATTACACTTGAAAGGGCAGGGGGCCATCTATTTTGCCTCCTCTAGGATTGACCCGTATTAAGGTTTTAATATTAGGATAGCCTCTAGAAACGGGCTCTGCGGTGGCTGCTGGTATTTGCTCCCTAAGTGTAGAGTTTATTATTGAACTCAAAATGGGAGATCCTAGAGCTCATCACTCCAGTCCTGTTCTACCACAGGGAACAAACTAGTTTCCTTTTGTAAAGGTCAGCAAGAACAGAAACCTCAGCTAATAGGGACCTAAGAGTGGGAATCACATACACACACAAAATCCTACAGGTCTCAAGAATATTTGTGTCATGACAACACTGAGTCCAGAAACTATAGAGTGGTTAAATATCATGCAGTGAGGTTCCTTGATGATTCCTTCATTTAGCCTTCTCAAATGGAGGGGAAGCCTGCCTTGTAATAATATAATCTGCTTTGTAGCAAACAGTGACAGAAGCACTTTAGTGAATTTAACTGGAAAGATGATAATAATCCCTATAAAGTCAAACACAGCATAATTTTATTGAAATTAAGATAACACCAGGTTGATAAAATTTTTTAATTTATATTATTAGGATTTAAATTTTAATTAATATGAAAATGATTGAAGAATCGAGAGCTTTTTTTTTTTTTTACCTTTAACCATTCTTGTTGAAGTTTATCCCATTCAAAGTAAGAATCCCACAGCAATTGTTTGAGCTTCAATTCAGCACTAACTTCTTCCAAAGCTTCAAACTTGGACACTTCTACCTTTAAAAATATAATGAGCAGAACACATTATTTAGTTTTCAGATATAAAGATCTTGTTTTCCTTTCATTAGTATTCCTTGATACAGTGACTACTTGGCAGAATGGGGTCCTAACAAAGAAAAGAAGAGGAAGAAACAAATGGGGGGAAAATGCCTCACATATATTACGATTTCCATTTGAGGGACAAAATACAACTCCTTATTTTTAGAACTTAAATGTTCTCCAAAGACGTTAACATGACAAGAGACTCACGGGCATTCTCCCTTGAGTTGACTCATACATGCACACACATGTCTGTCCTGTATTGGAACACAGGTGAGCCTCCATAGTCAGGGATTTCCTTTAAAGTTTGTGTGGTTCAATGACGGGAGAGGAAGATGTGTGGTGGCTGGTAAGGAGGCTCAGAGAGATTTAGAATGGAGAGGAAAGCCTGGTTTCTTATCTTGCTCTAATCCCATGGATTATATAATATGAACCCTATGGAGAGAAAGGATGCAAGAAAATCTGAAGCAGCCATTTTCCTGAGGACTGTTGTCAAACTGCTTGGTTATGAGGTCGGAAAACTTCTCGCATGTTGGTTGCCCAGAAATAGTGAGATCTGTGAAAAGCTAAGGACTTGACATTTGGGATTTAGCCTTAAGTCTTTGGTCAAAAATTAGAAATGCTTTCACAGCACCTAGGCCAGTTGGCGCTCTGCTTCTATACCCTAAATGGCTGGGAGCTGCAGAAGGAAGTTTAGATCTGAGGTGATCAAGAAGGAAGAATCAGTCAAGTATAGACCTGGAGTGTGGAAAAGAGGGAAGGGGTGACACTTCTATTTTAGGCTCTGGCTCAAGCAATGCTAGATGTACTGACCCAAAGAGTGCCTCTGTGTTAGTTGTATCTTTTGCCAAGCAACGTTTTCTCCACATACCCTACTGAAGACCTTCCAATCTTGTAAGGCAATGAACTCAACTTGGGGGCAACTTGGAACTTCCTTCTCTCACACACCAACCTCCTGCCTCACTGCGTCCGTGCACTGCCCTGTGCTAACCTTGTGATTGTGTAGATTTCTCTACCAAGCCCTGGCCTTCGGAGGCCAGAGCGCCTCCATCTCTCTCTGGATATCCACTGGGGCTCTGGAAGAGACAGGTGTGCTTCCATGTGAGCTCCAGGCATGTTGCTCTGAGACTTCTGAGACAAACACCACCTCCCTAACTGCTGGTGGCCCCCTGGTTTCAATCTTAGGAATCTTCTCTTTTCTGTTCTCGTCTTGTTGGTGTCTCTAAAAGCTGCCCAGAGCACTTGCCATTCCTCCCCCACCCACCTTCTCTTAATTTCTATGAAGCCCAAAAGGCCTTTCCAATCTGCAGTTTTGGCCCCATCGGTCTTCTAGCTTAGCCCAAGATCCTTTCTTTCATCAAACTGGCACGCAAACCAGGGAGAATCAGATGAGAGGCATGGAATGCGTGAATGCAAAGGAAGTTTGACTCTTACTTAAGAAAGAAGAGAGGGCTTTTCATTGACCACATTTAAAAATGCACAATGAACGTTTACAATCACATTGTTGAAAGTGCCATTTTCTGCACACGTTTTAAAAACAGCTGTGTACAGCTGCCATTACCTTAAAATTCTTCTGGTAGGATTTGTATTGAAATGCACGCTTTTGAAGATCATCTAGAACTACCTGCAAGTCATTCAACATGCACTTTACTTTATCTGGGTCAGCAGAAATATCCAAAATCTGTGGATCCTGGAAACGGAAGATAGTTTATGGTTAGTCATTCCAACCTTTTTGTATAGATCAAGTAAATGAAATACATTAATGTGCATTTGCAATTTTTTTTCTAATTCTATTTTTATTCTTTTTAAAGAAAATATGTTAAAATAGATTAGTTTCCTTTTTTTTTTCTTCTGAGTCTCCTTGTACTTATCTCTTGCATTTAAGAGTATCATTATTATTTCTTTTTCCTATTAATTATATTTTGTTATTATATTGGATTCATATTCGAGGAGGTTTTGGATCACAGAAAGGTTACAAGGGGGGCTGCAGAGGATCATTGGGGGGTG